>MCJB01048399.1:18992-73368 GCA_002018475.1 Nicotiana obtusifolia | reverse complement strand
TTCTTTGTTGCTTGCCTCCCCTTCATTCTTGACCTTGTTCACTTTGTCATCTGCTCTCAAGTTGTTCCTCCTTTGAGAACTTTGTTTATCATTCTTCTTGTTCTCTTTTAATGTTTCAAGGACAAATTTCTTCCACAACTTACTCTTCCTATTTTTGTCTACTCCTTGATCATTGATTTTGCGATCTTTTTCACTCAAACTAGATTCTTCACTAGTACTGCTTCCTTTTTCTTCCTCTTCCTCATCATCTGTGTCTTGATTATCATCAGTGTCATGTTCCTTATCTTTTTGTTTTTCTAAGTACTTACGGTATTGCTCTTCAGGATCCTCGAGCAAACATATCATGGATTGTATACCAACTTTCCACCCATTATTCGGAGACAAACAGCTAACAAGAGCATTAACACGGTTACTAAGAAACACATCAAACAGATCTTCATGATCATCAATCTTCATTCTTTCCCCATTACCAAATAAAACTATGTCTCCTAAACCATATGTATCATACTCCTGACCGTCCTGTACGTGTTGCATAAGCCTCTTTGTAACTCCCAAAACAGCAATGTTCGTAGGAGCACAAGTCAGAGTTCTGCATCTCATTTTTAACAGAACATAGAGTAAGCAGGCAACTGTTTTAGTCTTTCCAGTTCCCGGAGGACCCCAAATTAACTTAACCGTGTTCCTGTGATCACATTCTCTTGTTTCAACACAACTTATAACAGCCTTTTGTTGAGCATTATCTAGCCCAAAGGATCGAATAATGGCCCTTGAATTTGATATAGCATTAGTTTTAGTTTCTCTAAAGGAACAAAGGGAGCAGTCTACTTCACCCTGCAAATGATTGAAATACACTAGACCTCAATATTGGAAGCTAGATTAACGGTTTAATTTCACGTATAATCACTATAACAGTAAAGTCGAAAAAATACTATGTCACATTACTATATTAAAGTTGCAAACTATTTATCGTCATACTGCTGTAACAAAACTCTACTACTGTAATGGACAGAGTTCAAGAAGGAAAGAAAAGGTTTACTTACAATATTTGGATCACTTGTCAGCACACTTTTAATGATCTTCAGGTTTGCATTTTCTTTGTCTGAATTCAAAGCTTTCCATATTCGAATGTTTGTTGTCAAATTAGAAAGATACACAATAAAAAGCTTGTCTTCTTGTTCACCCTTTGGCCTGTCTGGTTTCTTAAACGAAATAGGCTGCGAAGAGAGGATAGATACCCTATCCGAACCTTCGTCTTTCCTTCCTTGAACTATGGCAATGAGATAAGATCTCTTAGGCCTGTTCAAATCCTCAATTCTTTTTGGTTTCACATCTGTTAGTGCAATAAGATCACCAACTTCAGGTTCATATTTTGATTCAGTTTTCGACTCGGTGTTCTCTCCCTCTATAGCTCTTTTCAACAAAATGTTGTAATATAAACCTTTGGGAGGCTTAAAGTCTTTTGATACTTTAACATCAAGAACCTCAAGAGCAGGTGCTCGCGAAACTGTGAACATGTTTGAGAGCAAATCAGCATGTGTTTCTTCAACAAGGGGAGTAATGAATGACTTCATGTAATGATCAGTTGACAAGAATGTCTCTGGAATTTCTTTAACCTAACACATTGAGTTGAAGTTAGGACACATAACTTGAAAATACCAAAATATTTCAAGATGAAAATAAATATCTGATCTAACCAACATGTTAAAGAAGAAGAAAGAAGGGATCTCCGATAACATAAATGGAAAAGGAAGATAAGGCTGCATCTTGATTTCATTAATATTACAAATTTGAATCTTTCCATTATGCAATGCTAATTTGCACACTCTCATATCACCTAAACATAACTACTAGTAGTCGTTCTTGAAAAGTGGTATTAGTAACCTGAAAATAAAGCAAGTTACAAGAGACACATCAGGATTTGAATTTGATGGATTCAATTTTTAGGTTCTCATCACAAACCATTATCATAACTATTACTATTACGCTTCAATCTCAAACAAGTTGGGGTAACCCATTACAACAACTATTATTATGTCTTAGTCCCAAAAAAGTTGGGGTGTCATCAGAAACCATTACAGCAATAACAACTACTACTATGCATCAATTCCAAACAAGTTGGTGTCTCATAAAAACCCATTACAATGACAACTACTACTAAGCTTCAGTCAAGTTGATGTCACATCAGAATCCATTACGACGACGATGACGACAACAACAACAACAACTATTATTATGTCGTTGGGGTCTCATCAAAATTCATTACGACAACAACAACTAATATGCCTCAATCCCAAATAAGTTGTGGTCTCATCACAACCCATTATAAAAGCAACAGCTACTACGCCTCGGTACCGAACAAGTTGGGGACACATTAGAATCCATTACATTTTTGAAATATTATCGTTTCAAAATTTTTGAAATATTGGTAATTTTTAACAAGTATATCTGTAACCCATATGAAAAAAAAACGTTGGGTTGCATGCTACATCCACCACTGCAACAAGTTAAAATACGCTGATCGCATACCATAGCATAAAACAGATTATACTATCGTTAAATACTACTAATCAAAAATACTTTTTAGGCTTGCATATGAACGAGAAGAAAAATCCAATCATTCAAAACCTTGTCTTTGTGAAGATCTCTGTTCAGCACGTCCGCTAAAGACCAAGAAAACACCAAATCTACCAACCCTGGAACTGTTTTCTCTGTTTTCTTCCTTGTAGTAGTTTCCATCTTAATTCCCTAGTCATCAAAATAAACAACATCAACTCAAAGTTACATGTACGAACAAATACAAGGAAATGAAAAAAGTTGTTACCGTGTCTTTCTTCTTCTGGGGTCTATTAGATAGAAAATTTTCAAGGTCTGTGCTTTTATATGTAACCAAGTAACTATTACTGCTGCATTCCAAATGCAGAGTGAGGAAAATGACAAAAAACTTTTTACGTAGCAGAGCTCCAATGAAATCTCAGAATGAAAAAGAATTTCGTACAATCATACGAAGAAAAAGAGAAAGTGTTTGGAATAAAGAGACGAGACCCCAGCAAGGTTGACGAGGAGTCAATAACTTAAATGGAAGAAAAATAGAAACATGGATATATTTTGCTTACCCAAATATTAGAAAGTAATAATATAATAATACAGTGTAAGTTATATAAACTACCGGTGAAGAAATATTTTACTCCAAATCAGGGACGAAGTTAGAAGGTAAGTTACGGGTTCGGCAATAGTTTTAGGCAAAATCTTTATAGTCAAACTTCTTTATAAGAGTCATGAAACTAATTTTTATTTTATTTGTATAATTTATATTCCTATTCTCTATGACAGTACTTCGCTATACCAGTAATATCGGAACAAACGAAGTTGTTATAGAGAAAGTTGATTGTCTTTGTATTAAGGAATTCACTAAAAATGTACAAATATTAAATTTATAATCCAATTACTAACACTAAATATCGTTATCCTAAAATTTAAGTCCCTTAAAGTTCAAAATTTGGCTCTACCTCTGCGTAAATTTGTGAATTTATAATATTAAAAATAAAATATGTAATATTATAATAGGTAAAGATAATTTGATGTCGTAAAAGGTTACTCTAATGTTGTATTTAGCTTAATATGATGATAATATTATTCCATGTTGGTGTCAATATCATCAGTGTTTTATGCTGTAGCAAAAGTAAAAGATTCCAAAGGCTAATATGAAGGAAGAGGAAGAAGATGAGAAGTTATAAGGAAGACTTTGAATCGAAGTTAGGCCAAAGAAAAGTGGAAAAACTTATTTGGAATCTAAAATTAGTTACACGAGCAAAGTACTAAGAAAAAATTGCAATTAACTTTATTAAATAAGGATTACTTAATAACTTAAACTAAATAGTAAAGTTGTTAAAATATATTTGAAAATTATTAATAATAATTACTTTCCTTCTACTATAAGATCTACACTGATCGTAGAATATTTATTTTCTTTTTAGTTTAGCAATATTTTGGTATAATATTTGTTTTCATTTCTAAGTTTAGGATCTACATTACTTGTAAATATTTATTTTTCTTTTAATTTAGAATTTATGAGGAAAATAACAAACTCTCCTAATTTTGTTCTCTTTGATTTTCTATCAATAGTGATATACTATTCTATTTTGAATCAATGCAACAAATCATGCAATGAGATATCATCCATTCTCCCCTTGATTTTTTTTAACGACCCGATCGGTCTTTTTGAGAGTTGTAGCCTCGTTCCCTCATTTACTGCTCATTTTGTACTTTACAGCTGTTAAGTGACTTACGTGGGTAGTCGGTTCGGATCCGGAGGGATTTTAGAATGAATTGAGACATTTAAGTCTCAAGGTTGAAAGCTTAAGTTGGAACGGTTGACTGGAGGTTGGCTTATGAGTAAACAACTCCGGAATGGAGTTTTGATGGTTATGTTAGCTCCGTCGAGTGATTTTGAATTTAAGAGCGTGTCCGGATTATGATTTGGAGGTCCGTAATGGAATTAGGCTTGAAATGACGAAAGTTAGATTTTTGGAAAGTTTGATGAGGAGTGAAGCTTTTGATATCAGTGTAGGATTCCGATTCGGGGAGTTGGGGTAGGTATGTGGTGTCATATGTGACTTGTGTGCAAAATTTGGGGTCAATCTGACGTGATTTGATAGGTTTCGGTGTCGTTTGTAGAAGTTGGAATTTCTTAGTTTTAATAGGCTTAAATTGGAGTACGATTCGTGTTCTTAAAGTTGTTTGATATGATTTGAGGGTTCGACTAAGTTCGTATGTAGTTTTAGGACTTGGTGCTATGTTTGATTGAGGCCCTAGGGGCCTCGGGTTGATTTCGGATGGTTAACGGATCTAAAATGGGACTTGGTGCATGGCTGAAGCAGGGAGTCTGCTGGTGTAACCGCACCTGCGGAGCTTTGATCGCAAGTGTGAGCTGTGGATGCGCAGATGCAGCCAAGACTAGGGAGGACCGTGGTCACAGGTGCAAAGAGTTTTTCGCACCTGTGTAGCTGCAGGTGCAGCGTGAAGGGCGCATAAGTGGATTGTGCGCAGGTGCAATGGGGATTTTCGCACCTGCGATTGCGTAGATGGGAGGGATAGGACCACAGAAGCGAGACCCAACTCCAGTGGTTCACCGCAGAAGCGGGTGGATTGTCGCTTCTGCAATGCTGCAGATGCAGTTGAGTGTCCGCAGAAGCGGAAAGCCTGGGCAGATTATTTAAAATAAGGGTTCACAATTTTGGCTTCATTTCAAACATTTCAAGCACGGGTTTGGGCGATTCTAGGGAGGATTTTCGAGAGGTTTCTTGACGTAAGTCCCTTGTACTCATTTTTGATCAATAATCTTCTTTCCTTATTGATTTTTCCACCTAGTTTGTCTTTATTTAAGGTGGAATTTGGAAGTTTGAGGCTAGAGATTTGGAGAGTTTGATTCGGGGATTTGGGTGACGATTTGGTGTCGGATTTTTATAAATTTAGTATGGTCGGGCTCGTAGTTAAATGGGTTTTCGGATTTTGTGACTTTTAACAGATTTCGAGACGTGGGCCCCTGGGCTGGCTTTTGATTAATTACTTAGTACTTCATTATGGAATTGATTCCTTTAGCCCGTGTTGATTGTATCGCATTATTTGTGGCTAGATTCGAAGCATTCGGAGGCCGTTTCGTGAGGCAAAGGTGTGTTGGAGTAGAGATATGCTCGGATTGAGGTAAGTAACACTTTAAACTTGGCCATAAGGGTTCAAAACCCCGAGTTATGTGTTATATGATTGGTGTTGAGGTGACACACACGCCAAGTGACGGGTGTGTGGACTGCATTGTACGAACTGTGACCTGGTCGATTCCATGAAACTGTATAGTGGTTTTGTCTTGTTGATATCCGTGTTTTCATCATGTGATAAAATAATTGAGCTGTCAATCATACTAGAAATCATGTTTAAGCTATTACTGGTACCTTTGGGACCCATAATGGTCGTTTTCTTGCTGTTGACTTATTGATTACATTGAAATTTCGTACTCAGTCATATTTGTTCATTGCATATCATATCTCAGTCTTCGTTGTTATTTATTGTCGTATCATATCATCATTTTTGGAATATTTTTCACGACATTGTGAGCTCGAGAGAGAGAGGGACGGGAGAAATTGATGACTGAATGAGGCCGAGGGCCTGATTGAGAGTGATAGTTACGGGATCGGGCTACACGCCGCAACATGTTTATTGATTTATGCCTGGATCTGGCTTATTATAGCGCTTGGGCTGAAGGAACCCCTCCGGAATCTGTACACACCCTCAGCGAGCGCAATTTATTATATTGAGGGATGGATCTTCCCTGGATATAGATCTTGTCCGAATTCATTTATATTTGGGGATGGATCTTCCCATGGGCTGGATTGGCCTTATATAGTACCGAGTGATTGACTGTCAGTCGAGGTATATATATAGGGGATGGATCTTCCCTGGGCTGAATTAGCCATATACAATACTAAGCGATTGAGTATTCTGAGAGTGTGAATACACGAGACTTTCAATGTGGTGCATCGCATTCAGCATGTGCATTGGCATGTAGATGTAGAGAGGTCATAAACCTCATATCATTCAGAATTTGATCTATTTTACTTGAATTGAGTTTAACTATTGAACTTGGAAACATGCCTACATTTTCTGTACTGTTATTTTTATGTTGAACTGTACTTGCTGAGTTCGTCACTACCTTTCAGTCCAAATGTTAGATTTATTACTTATTGAGTTGGTTGTACTCATGCTACACATTGCACTTTGTGTGTAGATCTAGGTGCTTCCGGTCATGGTGGTTGCTGAGATGTAGAGTTCGGATTCTCGGAGACTATCGAGGCAGCTGCTTGGCGTTTTGCAGACCTTGTCTCTCCTTTCCTATCTTTTCACTTATTGTATTTAGTTTCAGACTATCATAGACAGTATTTTCCAGACTTGTGATATATAGATGCCATGTACTCTATGACACCCCGATAGTTGAGAACTTTAACATTGTGTTTTGGGTTACTATCCCGTTTATGAGAACTTTTATAATTTAAATTGCTTTAATTCGTTTTCTCTTAAAAGTGTTGAAAATATTTTGAAATATCGACTTGTCTAGTACCACGATAGGCGCCATCACGACAGGTTATGATTTTGGGGCGTGATATCTTTTCCCTTAGTTTCTCTTATTTTTGTTAACAAAAGTATACACATTATAACATGTCACTACTTGCAAACACTTTTTTGATACGATCGATATATGTAACTTAAATTCATATATAATCCAAATAACTTTAACTTATATGAGCAGTGTTAACATTATTTATACTATCAATACTATTTTTTCTTTTTAAATTCAAAGCCACCATTATGGTGCGGTACTTTCATGTCTTGTCTCTCGAGATCCTATTTGAAAAGCAGTTATAAGAGTCTGTCTGAATTAATTAATCCTTTTTCAGGCAACTATTGAGGCATAAGTTGGCCCGAACTTCCCTTGGCATACATGCGTTACCAATACTAAGAAAAATAAGTAAAAATTCGTTCATGATCATTGACTATTGATGTAGCTCTTTCCCTTCATGGCCCCCAACATGTCTAATTATCTATAACACGTTTATACTCTAAGGGTTCTTTTGATACGAGAGATAAAGGAATTAATCTTGTGATTAAATTTAAGATGAGTTTATCTTACGTTTGGTTGAGATAAGATTACAGGATAACTAATTTCGGGATTGTAGTATTATTTTTATATCCTTATGCGAGGGTGAGATAATAATATCGAAATAACTAATCCCGAAATAATTAATTTTGGAATAACTTGTTTTCCAACTAAATGGTCCTTCAATGCTATTTAACTTGTTGTAATAAATTATCTTATTAATTTATTTTCCATGTTACCAATAACAGAAAAGAATCGAACGGATTAAAGTCATTTGAAAACGCGAAAAATATTGTCGACAAACCAATGTCATGAGGCTGTGAAAGAAGTGAAGTCATACATGGGAAATGTACAACGAAATAGCGACGTGAAAGTGACTTTTTCGGGGTCGTTTCGTTTCCTTCGTTGGGAATTAAGAGATTTTAAATTTTTTTATATTCTTTTCTCATTTGCCAAGACTTAGGCGAGTGAACTTGTTATAATGACAAATTAAAAGCTAGTAACCTTTTTCAGCCGACGTCTATTTCTCTCTGAGTAAATTTAATTCGGACTATGATACATAACTTGTTAAATAAATAACTACGGAGTAATTCTTCTACAAAAATGCTTTATTTGTGCTTTATCCTTTGGCAAGAGTTGATTGTTCGCTCCAAAAATTTCATTTAAATTGGTTTTGATGATACCAAACTAAAAGATATCATAGTTTATTTGTATCTCATAATACTTTTCATACAATTCTATTGTTTGTACTTCTATTAGTGTTTTGTTAAAAATTCCTACAGTTTTTTATATTTTCCAAATTTATAGGATTTTAAAATTTTTCTTCATATTTTTTTGCTATTTATTAATATATAAGCTAGTAAAAATTATGGGGCTAATGTCCAACGCCTTAAGGTTTATGGCTCACTTTACACTAGGTAAAACGCCCCCACTTTTTAGAAGTTGATCAAAATTTATTAATGGAAATCAACTAAAACTATTCCTATAAGGTGAAGTAATATAAGGCAATAATCAAGTCGTGCCAATTGCATCCGCATATACTTCTGTGATGACTCTAGATAAAGGCATAATTTTATTTGGACCAAGATAATAAATTATATTTTCAATTTAATGTGAGAAACAAGTGTAATCAATAAGAGATTAGGAAAGACTAAAATATTTGTGCCAAAGGCCTAAGAAATTAACAAAGTACAAAATAGAAAATAAGGGCATCAAAGATTTCCTTTAGATTTAATGACTAGTTTAATTGTAGGGTCTTAGAACAAAATTAAAAGAGTTGTTGGAGTTGGAGGGAATAATGCCAAATAAGAAAATTGAAAATGCAAGTATATTCAAGCAAATGCAAGTACTTATATTATTATGGAATGTAATTTATTTGATTTTTCTGATTATTTCGTTGAATTGGAAAAATAAAAGATTTAGAATTACAGAAGGGAAACTAAATTGAAAACAACTCCTTGTAAGCTTTCACCACAAAAGAAATTCCTGACAAGTTCTTGTACAAACCCAAAATGAATACTAGGATAGGGAAAGGAAAAATTCACGGGTTGGGCCGGGCTTTTTTTATTTTTAGTCCGCGTTAGAAATTATTTACGTTCGATAGTCAAAAAGTGAATAAAATTTGTATAATTTTTGTATATAACATACATAATGTATAAATATACAAAAAATGTATATTTTTCGGCTATTTTGAGAGAGGCTGTACAGTGTCATTTTTTCTTCTTTTTTTGTTTTTCATTTGATATCCCATATCCTCATTAAGGCCCGACTAAATCCGGAATTGCACTGGAAAGTCCCATATTGAGGGTAAAGTGCTCCATAATAAAAACGACTCTATACCCGAGTCTTGAACCTAAAATCTCTAAGTAAGAACGAAAGTGTACTTACCACTCCATCATAACCTTTATTTGTACTGGCTGTGGCCATGAAAGGGAACAAAAAAATTCTCTTTGGAGCAGCATATAAAACTTTTGAACTTAACACAAATTTATGTACACAGCTTAAATTTTTTGGGACATTAACTTTAGACTAGATTCAGAAATATGTATATGAATAATATTCTCAAAATTAATTAACCTGGCCGAAGGTCAAGCCATTAATTTGAGCTGAAAAGAACAAGAAAAAAGGAAAAGATAAAAACGAGGAGATTACAGACGCATGATATAGAGGGGTAGAGCCAGTTGAAGTTTTGTGGATTCTAAATTAACGTTGAAACTCATAGTTCGTCTAAATTACTGAGTTCGTAATTAAATTATATGTTTTATATATATATATATATATATATAATTAATTTTCCAGTTCAAATACAATATTTAAGCAGAAGTGGTTGTGTTCGGCCGAACACGCACCTAATAGGCCGCTCCAAACATGTATCACGTATAATCACTGAATTGTATCTTATTTTGTGTCAACATTTCCTATATATACATAAAAGAAATTACCTCATATACACAACATAATTTCTCCGTGAATAGAGTTCAAATAAACCCCCTCTCGCCCTCCTAGCTCAGCCACCGCTCAGTCCCCAGCAAGGCCGAGTGCAAAGGTCTCAAATCAGAACCAAAACTTGATTCATTTAAACCAAAACCAACAGCAGCCCCGGTCTTAGGTGCAGCAATTCAAGGAAAAGCAGAACAATCTCCTCATGGAAGATATTCCGTCGCACTACAACATTATGCATATACAACTACAAAGTGCACACATTTGTTCAAAGCAGTATATCATTTTACTCCATACCTAATAATGATCAACACTTAATCAAAACATACTGAAGTACAATAAACTTGTGGAGTACTTAAATTATATCACATTTACAACTTGATATGGTGATCAACACATTCTCTAAGTAAACTTCTATCTTGTTGGAAATCAACATATTCTCTAAGTAAACTTCTATATTGAGCAGAGATGCTTTATCGCAGTTCATAGCACTATGGACATCAAACAATCTTAGTGGCAAAGGTGACATACAAAGCCAATAGAACAATAAGAAACCGATAAACCCTGGTGTAAGGGACTTCAAGGATTTATGAAACCATCTACCCTAATATTATCCTTCCGCGATAGAAACTTCATGCAAATAGGCGGATTCACGCCTGCTAAAGCTAGTATCGAACTTGGCAAGGTCCAGATTCCATCACCACAAATTAGTCCAGATGCAACGGCAGGTCCGAATGCATCAGCCTTAACCTTGTCTATCTTTGTCCAGACGAACAAGATCAGGCTCCCCAGACACATATCAATAGCAAAGTAGGATCCAAGATAGAACGGTATGGCCATTGCCATTGGAAGAGGAATATACTTTGCCTTATTCTTTCCTACAGCATCCCTTAAGGCGTTGATGGCAATAGCTCCAAGGAAGAATACATAACAAAGGGTGAGACAATTCTTCGGTAGAGCTGAGAAACCTTCGACCCCTAAGATAGACATGTTACGATAGACGATAGCATAAGGGGCAGGATATTCCGAACCTGGAACACCTAAGTCATGGAACGCCTTGTAGAAGAGCCAAAACACACAAGGGGAGATGACGCAGCCCATTGCTGTTCCGATTATCTGGCTTATGAACATGGATCTAGGAGAAGCCAACGTCATGTAACCGGTTTTGAAGTCCTGTGTTAGGTCGGATGCAGTGGAGACGATGTTCATCATAACACCACAAGCAGCTAATCCAGCTAGAACACCACCATGAGCGGCCCCGGCCCATGCCCCGATCGTGAAAATGGCCAGCTTTCCGTACGTGGATGCCAATGACCAGTCGGTGAGACCACAGCCGTAAGCATTGCAGAAGGCTAGTATTGGTGCAAAAATATAAATTACCACGATGTAGTACCATTTAAGTTGATGGAAAATATGCGGAAGTGTTACAGTGGAGACGATGGCAATGCTAACGTAACCAGCTACTGCGACCCACGTAGGGATTTGATCCTTGAGGAAAAGCTCGGTTCGTATCTGATCATCATAAGATAAAGAAGGCTCTGTAGGAGATGCACGAGCACCAACAGGAAGGACGGACCCTGCTCTTTTCACACGCATTTGGAAATATATACCGTATAACGTTCGTCCAAGTACTTTGCAAAAGTTGTACAGACCATCACCAAGGATCATGGCAATCGCTATGAAGACCTGCAATACAAGATCATTATGGAAACTCAATAAGCCTCGTTTCAGTTTTATAAAAGAAATAAACTCGTCGACTCATTTTTCATCGTTCTGCTCCAAAAGAGAAGGCGAAAAGGGGAGATTACCCTGTAACCTTGTATGCCGTGAAGGCTGCTGGCGCTTTGATTAGCAGGGTACCAATGTCCTTTTCTGTCTTGAATAAGAGGCCACATTATACCCCATGAAAGGATAGCTCCAACTAGCAAAGATATGTTGATTAGATAAGGACATATCATCCCAACACCAACATATGTTGCCGAGAAGTCAAAATAAAACCTGGTCGATTGGAGAAATAAGTCAAAAGATTAAAATGATAAACAGGAAGAACATTAGTTATCTTGTGTAGACAAGCACAAGTTTAGAGTACATACTGAGAGACAGATATCAAGAGCAAATAGAAATTTAAGATGGATGCTGGTCAACTTCCTATATATAAGCTAAATTATAAGAAGAACTATGCTTCCAAGTTACAGACAACAACAACGACCACAAACCCAGTGAGTTCCCACAAGTGGGGTCTGGGGAGGGTAAGATATACGCAGCCTTATCCTTACTCTGGAAGGACAGAGAGGTTGTTTCCTTAGACCCTCGGTTGGAGAAAGCATGAAAAGGAGTAATGGCAACAAGTAGGAACAACAACAACAAGATTAAAAAAAAGAAAAGAAAAAGACCGAAGCCAAGAAAATAGGTAAACTCTAGGTAGTAATAACAATCTATGAATAAAAAGATATCATACTAACACTAATGCTTCCAAGTTATAGCATGAGTACAAAACAGCCAACATTGCCGCAGATGTAGAAGTTTGAGGTTTATTAGAGTCCAAAAAGCTTAGTTAAATTTTGGCGAGCTGCAGTTTGTATAACTATTGAACACACATCTCAAACTGTATTAAGCCTTGGTTTCATTCTATTGATGTGGGGCAAAAGTTGAAACTAAATCTTTTCATATATGTTAAATTGGAAGTAAAACCTACTTGTTCTCATAGGCTTTGAGACCGAATGTGGGAAAATTCACAAAACCACAGGCATCTCCTGCTGTGAAAAACCATTGGAAGAAACCCCATAAGAAGCTGAAACTGAAAAACTTTCCCAAAGCTTTTACTTGTTTCCTGCAGATAGCAATAAGGAAAAACACAGTTAGTACTGTCATTTATAAGAAACGCTCGTCTAGTAAAATGCATACGGAAGGCTCACTTTGCTAGCTCAGCTCCTTGTGGTGTATGGAAACTGTTGATCAAGTAAGCAGTTGCAGTTCCACTTGGATAAATCAGTTTGAAGTCTATGATCATAATCTGAAACAAATACAAATTATCTCAAAAATGCCCATTTATATGAAAAAAAGAAGAATAATTGTATCAATTGTAAGCCATCCAGAACTACATATGGACAGCTCCAAATTTTGAATCTTTTCTCTACCTCTCAAAAAAAAATGAACAGATGAAAGTCATGTCTTTTGGAAAGGACAAAGGTCAAAATTTGCCTTGTACTACCCCAAAATTCCTCTGTTTGTCCTCTCTTGCGATTTAGGTCCATTCATATCCTTGTCGTTAGCAAACTAAAAGGCAACCTGGCGCACAAGGCATCCCGCATTACACAGGGTTCGGGGAAGGGCCACACCCCAAGGGGTGTAGACTGCCTACCTCAATACAAGCATTATTGGCTGCTTTCACGGCTCGAACCTGATCTATAGGGGCAACAACAACAACAGCAACAACAACGACAAAAACCCAGTGTAATCCCACTGGTGGGGTCTGGGGAGAGTATTATGTACGCAGACCTTATCCCTACCTGGAGAAGGTAGAGAGATTGTTTCCGGAAGACTCTCGGCTCATGCTGACTTATAGGGGCAAACTGTCTCGTATTATAGGGCCAATCTTGAACCTTTTCCCCTTACAAAATTTGAACAAAGTATTAAGGATAGCCTATAGAAGTGTGCACGGTCGAAATCAAGCTCGAGTAATACAAGACAGGTCGGGCTCGGAACGCGAAAGGTTGAAGATCGACCCTGCGCTTCATCGAAGAAGGACATAAGGTTAGAACGTTTGCCATCGAGAACACCGAGCCCGTGATTCGGAATTAATCCTGGCCCTGAACATGCTCGAGGGAAGATCATCTAACTTAAATAACGGAAAGTCAGAATACCCGTAATGGGTCGAGCATCGCGGCACGAATCAATGGAATCGCTTAATTAGCAAATCAAGAGATTTTTTACCTTATATAGAGTTGTACCTAAAGTAGGATTCCCCTACAATATAAAGAGGGGTCTAATTATTTGTAAAGACACTTTTTGATCAGATCACGAAAAATAGCAATATATTGATCTCTTTAGCGAGTACTGCTTGTTTATACTGTTTCTGACTCCTATCGCAACGTTTCTTGGTCCAAGGACATTCAACATACAACGCCAACACCGCCTAACTTGTGTGGTTTGCATTCATTTTCTATCATTAATTTTAATTTCAATTTGGTTTCTCACTTTTGTATCAAATTAGATCACATATTCTTAAAACCGCGAATAAATTCAATTGTTACCCGATTTTGAAGATAAACAATTTGCGGCCCACCATGGGGCTAAAGATAATAGTGGTTATTTGATACAAATCTCCATAACACAAACTGCTTCACACTTGCTCTTTGAAGTGTCTTTGATTCCAGGCTATAATACAGAAATGTCAAACTCTCAATCGGCACTCTGCACGTTGACAACGAATCCAATTACCGAGGTGAAAATAACAACATAGCGGCCGCTAACGAGATCTCAATTGTAGATCCGATTGATGCTAACTCACACGTGGCTATTGATGCGGATCCGCCTACCGACCCCGCAAATAGCGTTCATATAGGAGTCCAATCGGTAGCTCAAAACCCTCAAAACGTTAAAGGGGACGGAATCAGCCTACGAGTAATCTTCAAAATTTTTCAGGCTCAACATACGACAATAGCTCAGTTACAAAACCGATTTCATGCACCAAACATGGTTGAGCCCGGTTCTTCCCGGGAAATTACCTGCAGGGACGAATCAGTCGCAGGAAGGTCGAATGAATATGGATGGGGGCGAACCCCGAAATTATAAAGATGCTCGAGGAGCTGACAAAACGGATAGAATTAAGGGAGAAAAAGATCGAGGCAAATGACAAAAAAGTGAAAACCTATAATTCCAGGGTAGACCAAATCCCAGAGGTACCCCGGTGTTAAAAGTCCTGGATTCCAGAAAGTTCGTGCAAAAACCTTTTCCACCAAGCGCGACTCTGAGGCCGATCCCCAAGAAATTCCGTATGCCTGAAATACTCAAGTATAACGGCACGACCGACTCAAACGAACACATAACTTCGTATACATATGCTATTAAAGGGAACAACTTAGAGGACGATGAGATCGAGTCCGTTCTGTTAAAAAAATTTAGCTAGACCCTGTCGAAGAAAGCTATGATATGGTATCACAACTTACTTCCTAATTCTATTGACTCATTTTCCATGCTTGCAGATTCTTTTGTAAAGGCACACGTGGGTGCCATCAAGTACGAAACCAGGAAATCGAACCTTTTCAAAGTCAAACAAAAGGACAAAGAGATGCTCAGAGAATTTGTGTCTCGGATTAAAATGGAACGAATGGATCTGCCACCGGTCGCTGATGGTTGGGTTGTTCAAACTTTCACTCAGGAACTCAATGTTTAAAGCTCAGTGGCTTCACAGCAATTGAAACAGAACTTAATAGAATACCCGGCTGTTACATGGGCTGATATACATAACCTATACCAATTGAAAATCAGAGTCGAAGATGATCAGCACGGGATCCCTTCGGGGTCCGTCTATCCCGTCAAAGCTCCTGACAGAGTCAAAAAGGATATTGATCGCGAATCAAGATCGAACAGGGATCGATATCAGCCATATCATGGGGACAGAAGAACATTCAACATACAAGGCCATTCAACATACAAGGCTAACACCGCCTAACTTGTGTGGTTTGAATTCATTTTCTATCATTAATTTTAATTTCAATTTGATTTCTCACTTTATTATCGAATTAGATCACATATCCTTAAAACCGCGAATAAATTCAATTGTTACCCGATTTTGAGAGTAAACAAGAAGATTCATTGTGCTAGAAAATATGATAATATAACATATGGGTTAGAGATGTTCTGAGTTAGAAATGTACCTTACGAAGAGGAACCACCGAGAAAAGTCCAAGAAAGCTAACAACAAAAAGGAAACTAATCATCCATCCCAAAGAAGGGTTCTTAATATTATCTGCAGCATTATCTTCATTTGATTGTTTAGCAATAACTTCACTCATGCCAAAAAGATAGCTTCCAAAACCTCCTGCTCATTAAAGATAAAATGTAAATAAACCAAATACTATGAGCTATTGCATTTTGAGATGCTTTTAGCACCTTAAGAAGAATAGGAACAGAAGAGGTCAATTTCTCGTATGGTTTAGCATTGGTGTGATATTGTCCGTTTTAGAGTAAGCACGCACGCCTCACACCATTAAGAGTATTTAATGGTGTGAGGTTGAGTACGGCATTTTTTCGGACCTTGCATGAATGCAGGAAATTTTATGCACCCGATTGACCTTTTTTTATCTTTCATTTAGTACTTTGTTCACACACACACGGAAAATTCGTGTAAAAATCCTGACTGCTCATATTTCAAATCAGTCGGAGCAATCTTCTATTCCGTCTTATCGTTTGGACTCCTTACTTATCTTTATAAATTCATCAGCTAATTAATAGGACAATACTTGACTAAATTTCCAAAACTTGTAGAGATTATAGCTTAGGTTCCAGTAACAAACAATCAAAGAAATATTACAGAAGATATAAAATTGTCATATAATTCTTTAAGAAATTTTAGCAACCATTATTTCTCTTGAAATACTCTTCAAATAAGTCTTGAAAATTTCACAAGTATTTCAAGTATTGAAGTTCACTGGGGGACGTAGCACAATGACTTCTTTCGGGTTCAACTATAAATAATTAAATGATTTTAAATATGAGTTTTTGTGTGTTTTTATACTAAATGTTCGACATGTTGTTATGCACTAGTAGTGGATTATAACTTATGATTAAGATCCTTAATCTGGATCTAGCCATGTTAGTAGTCTGAACGAAGAGGAATTATTTTCCAATATCCTAAAGCAATAATAATTCTCCTATATATGCAGTTTTTATGAATATACTTGTGCAAAATATGATCAACATTATTGGGAAAGCAACAAAGTATAGCCGTTCTAACAAATAATCGCCGGCAAAATTTATATTTTGTGTATATTAATGTATAATATACAAAAATACACATATTTTATACATAATATATTTTTATATATTAGCTAGCGAATATAATTATTTTTGATCGGTCAAATGTGTAACTTGCCCAACATTATTAGGTTGACCCACCACTTGCGGAGATCATAACAAAGACTTCAAAATAAGTGTTGCAAAATACCAGCTTGCGTAAGTGTTAATCAGATTAGTCCAACAAGTCAAGTAAATGACACTCCACTTGTTGCAATGACTTTTAAATTAGTCAATAATTCACACTATTGACTAAACTCATATAATTATCATTTTTCAGAAACCAACCTGAATATTTTTTTTACTACTCTACACAGAAATTGATAGCAAAGTTTAAATCACAAGTCATCTTAGAAAGGGCGTACAAGTGCAAAGTGTGATAAGAGTAGTTTTAAATAAATTAAGATATATATAGGCGAAAGCGTTTTTCCTTTTTTGCTTAAAAATGAATGTTATATGTCTATAATTTAATTAATTTTAATTCTAACATTTTCATTTCATTCTTAATGACACTTACTAACATGACGTGCAAATTCAAAGGGTAATTTTTAACTTGGTATACACCTTTTAATTTATAACCACAAGAACTAAAAGTACCTTTTACATATAATCTAAAAGTTTATGTCCAATCAAATTAAGACATATTTAACAAAACTGATAAAATATCAAAAAAGAAACAAGGGCTTTTACGGCTATTTCTAGAAAATTCACATTGAGCCTAACGAGATGAGACCACCTACATAGAAACCCACGTACCTTTTCACGCGTGTAAAGGATAAAGTACGCATTTGGATAATATTTCACAGAAATTTTTAAAATATTATTTGGAGTTTAATGTTGAATATTTTTTAACAATTCATTTTTGGAAATGACTTTCATATGAAAAAACGTTATTTTTAGTAAGAAAATAACATTTTATTTAAAATATTCTTCACTTGAACAAGTTAACAATTTGTAAGTGAAAATTATTACATTTACATAATCTCACATAATTTTTTAATTATTTGATATTTTGAATATTGGAATTTAATATTTATATTTACTTATACCTAAATTCGGTGATATTTTTATACACTGTGGAGTCCACAAAGCCACCGCAAAGCAAAATGCAGAAAGAGCAGTATACAAATATCCCGTGGACCAAATAATGACAATTGTCTATAGTCCAATATTTCAGCAAACATGAATGGCGATGTCCCTTGTTTCTTTCTTCATTTAATTGCAAAAATGAGATAAACATATGCTTTGACAAAAACTACACACCAATTTTTTTCCCCAACCCCACCTTTATGGAAAGTGATTTTCACATTAAGTAAAAACAACTCATCAGCTAAACAAACTCTTTTGTGAAATCAAATTTAAACCTAATTCTCTTTTAAACTTAAAACTTATTACTTATAAGATAACTAAAGGTAATCATCAAAGTAAAATTAATAACATGAACAAAAAATAGATTATTTGCTACTGTTAAAATTCTACTACTGTAAACAAAGCTTACGGAAAAAAAAGTTTTTTACACGGATGTATCGTAACTTTTCGACGTCATAAGAAAATGCTGAAAAATCTTATTAACTGACAGTGTAATAACACATGTCGATGATAAGTAAAAAATTAACTATTTATATACAGTAAAAGTAGTAAAAGAGCTTTTACGCTATATCAGTCACTTAAAAAGAAAATTAAATCTTACGCTATCATTAAACTACACTGACAATATTATTACGCTATCATTAAATCTTATAAAAGTTAAGACAACAACAATTCAGTGTGATCTCATAGAGTACGTACTGTATATACCCAGCCTTACTCTTATAAGGTAGAGAGATTATTTTCGACAAATCCTCAGTCAAGAAAAGCAAAATCTTGTAAAAGTTAATCATGTTTAATTTGCATAATTGTTTGAGTAGGATAAAGAGAGGAAGAAACTAAAGATTTACTTACCACTAAAGGCTATGCCAGAAGTTGCAACAACACAAGTCTGAATAACTGTATTTTCTTGACGAGTAAATGGCTGCTTTAGCCAACCAGATTTCTCAAGAAACGTAGTCCAAGTCTTGACAAAGAAGAACCCCAAAAGACCAGCAGAAACATTAAGAGAAGGGATAATTCCAGTAGTAAGATTTAACTTCATAACAATGAAAGTGAAAAGAATTCCCAATACAAAGCTCACAAAAAATGCTCTGAATGTTAATTGACTTTGCCATGTTGGAACTTCTTTTGACTCAAAAATTCTTTCTACAGATAGTGTAGATTCTTCTTCTTGTTCTGGTTCTAAATGGGATTCATTGGTTTTTTTGGTAAGAAAATCAACTTGAGAATTTGTATTATTTGTTGAGTATTCAGTAGAAGGATATGGTTCTCTTCTATTGGTACTGTTGGATCTATCCATGGTTTGTGGTGTATACAAAAAGTACACTCTCTTTTGGGGGTTGTTTAATTTGCTTTGTTTTCTTGAAGTGAGGATTGGTATTTATTGAATCGAAGAAGAAAGGTGAATAAAAATGCGTGCTGCTAAGTGGGTCACACTATATTGTATACAATAAGGTTTTTTCATGTCCAAATTAAAGGAAATGGTTGTCCTTAATCCTTATCAGTTGTGGTGGAGGAGGGGGGAATATGACTATCATATGGCGTTACTATAATGGGTTTATGAAATACTCCCTCCGTCACATATACATATTATCGGTCGTGATTATTAAAAATAATTGTCTTAAATTATTTGTTATTTTAATAGTTCAAGATAAAATTAATTATTTTTTTCCTTTTTACTCTTAATAATAATTATCCTTGAAGACTACAAACACTATATTATGGATAACTTTATTCAAATACCAATAAAAAAAGACTAAATATTAAGACATAAATAAGAATAAAGTAATCAAAATCTCATCCTAATTAATTTTTCTTAGGGGACGTGTACAAAAGAGTCATAATAGATAACATGAGACAGGGGAGTATTGAATTGATCGCTATCTTGATAGAGATGTGGATGGTTTTGTTTTCGTTGTTACGTGACACCGTTACTTCCTCCAATCCGGTATAATTTTTTGGCTCGTTACTCCAAGAACAAATTAACTAGGCTCTTTACTCCAAGAACAATTTTGGAAAGAGAAAATTAATTTCTTCTTAATATCTAAAAAAATTAAATATTATGAACCACAAAAATAAAATTAAAAAATAACTTAAAATAAAACTAAGGACATATACAAAATGGTTTTTATGTCCAAATTAAAGAACATGGTTGGCCTTATTAGTTGAGGGGTGAGGGTGGGGTTGGCCCTGAATATGACTATCAATATAATGGGTTTATGGATATTGAATTGAACGCTTTTGTCGATAGAGATGTGGGATAGTTTTGTTTTACTGGATTATAAAAATACTTATTGTTTTTTTAAATTTATGTGATATTATTATCATAGAAAATTATTAAGTATTTTAAATTATTAGCTATTGTGATTTGTAATAGTTTTTAAATATGTAATTTCTTTTCTAAATATATAAAGCATATTTTATAAAATTTGTAGATCGTATATTCAAGTTCACACTAAATTTTGCATCCTCCGTCCCACTTTATGCGATCCAATTTGAAATGTGAGAGCCATACTATCTAATATTAGTGTGAATTCATAAAATCTTTAATGATTAACATCTTGAAATATTCAAAAGACATGTGAAAAATCGCGTTCAGTGAAAACTTCTCTTGACTTTCAAAATAATAACTGCATGGACAAAGACAATAAGGGACCATTTGGTAGGATGCATTAGAGAAAATAATGCATGTATTAGCTTTTGGTATTACTAATCCCTTGTTTGGTACACTTTTTCAGCTTATGTATTACTAGTGCAAGTATTAGTTATACAACCTACATGGTATTATCCTATGTATAACTAATACATAGCAAATCATGGTACTAGCAATACCAAGGCTATTAATGCGTGCACTAGCATGGTTAAAGACAAGATTATCCTTAAAGTCCCTTAAAGCTAAAGAATATGGAGCGCATTTTTGTAAATAACTAATTTTCTTAAAATTGTGCAATGCATTTGAATTTTTAACACACCACACCAAACAATAGATAAGAAATAATCTCTGCATAATTAATGCTTGCATTACTAACCTATGTATTACTAATCCATGCATTGCTAATACACCTTATTCAGCATTATTCTTATACACCCTAACAAACGACTACTAAGTAGTTTTGTTTGACCAAAAAATATAGATTTTGGTTCAAATAATTAAATTTATATAAAGCAAGGTTAATTTTAGCTAACTATAATGATGAAGTTCTTAAAAAAGTAATAGATGCTATGTGGATATGGCCGAACAGTGAGGGCAGCATACAATATTCTAGGAATCAAAGACAACAATGTGGCATTCAATATCAATAAATAGCAATAAATGACATTTAAATAAGTAGATTGAATGAGTCACCCAAGAAAGGATGGAGTGAGTAGATGTTCTTTTGACAATGATGAATGACATATAATCTCTTGAATGTTTGAGTTATTCTCGGATCTAGCGAAAAGGATAGACAAGAATCTCAGTGAAAAGGTGATGTTTGTATCTTAGCAATGAGATCTGATTCTCTTTCTTAAGTCAAAGTATCTTTTTTACAAAATGAATATCACATGTCCCCTATAATTGTGTCTTTTTCTATTTATAGGTAACATGTTCCTAAGAAACCCTAATATTACAAGTGAAGGGAATATCCACTACAATATTCCCTTTAATATCCTATCTTGAAACTAGCCATTATAATTCTATCAAAAGTGCTCGAGCTCAGCCTCGACCTTTGTTGATTCCTCGGCTTCGGCCTTGTTGACTCTCCAACTATGGACGTCGTAGCTTCTTGGGCCATCTCGATAGACGACGACCTAGAACCCTTCCTCTAGTATTATCTTGGCATACATATTCTTAAAGATAGATTTTGAACCATACAGTTAATCCCTCCGCTTATCAAGGCCGGCTTCTGGTGGGTTCGATGAGAGGATCTTGTTCTTTGTGGCCAAGATAGTTGTACGAGCCATGCGGGTTGTAGTGGTTGCGGCGAACTGGCTGCGTGGCTCTACGTGGGCCAAGCATTTCAAATGCTTTGATTTTTCCGGGTGATTTGTTGGAGTTATGTTGTCCAAAAGTTAGGATGACGTCACGGTGTCATGCATTATTATGACGCATATTCCCGATGCGGTTGCTTCATTTCACCCGTGACCTCTTATTAGATCTGCCGCTTCAGTTCCGGTGTTAGTAATGATGAGCCAATTCTGGTTTTGGTACCAAGACCTTTATAAATAGAGGCATTTGAGCACGCTTTTGGAGTTTTAACTTTCCCGTTGTTTCGAATCCCCATACCTTTCTCTTGCTCTCTTCTTGCTTCAAACTTCTTAGCTTTGTTCTATTGATTTATGTTGTTCTTAGCTTCTCCTCGTTTGATACCTCTCTTTCTTACATCGAATTATGTCTAACATACCTTCTGATTCTGGTAAGGGAAGTCGTGTGGCTCCCTTGGCAGTGGTGTTTCCCCCTCATGGGGAAGGTGCTTCTGCCGTTGCGGAGGATGAAACGTTTCCGTTGGCGGAGGAGATAATCCCGCGTAACCTTGATTCTAGGCCGACCTTACCAAAGTACCAGATGTTGTGCCTGGAGTTTTTAAATCGTTGATGATGCCTAAAGAATCAGCAGAGCTCAAGGCCAAATTCGGCCTCCCTAGCCATGTTGAGCTGATCCCGGACAAAGAGGACGTGGTACGGGTACATCACCTTGGGTAGTGCGCCCTCTATCCCTATTCCTTCCTCATAAGTTATTCTCTCCCTCTCCCTCTCCCCTCGCTAGTGGAGGAATTTTGTCGCCACTATGGTGTTTACCGGGCTCAACTTTCACCGTATGTTTACATGTTGATAAAGATGATGACCAAATTCGCTGAACTAGCCAAGGTCGAACTGACACTACAACACTTGATACATCTATTCGCCCCTAGCTTTTATACGGGGACGATGTTGATCTTGTGTCACCGAAGAGGAAAGTGCTTGGTGGTAAAATGGATGACAAAGCTAATCGTCAGTTCTGGTATAATTTCTTCTTCATCAGGACCGAGGACGTTGTGTCCAACGTCGACCGTTTTCCCAAAGCTTGGAACTACACTCATGAGTACCCAGTTTCCTTCTGTTTTT
The DNA here is from genome assembly GCA_002018475.1 of Nicotiana obtusifolia. Taxonomy (NCBI): domain Eukaryota; kingdom Viridiplantae; phylum Streptophyta; class Magnoliopsida; order Solanales; family Solanaceae; genus Nicotiana; species Nicotiana obtusifolia. Next base: position 50,096 of record MCJB01048399.1, on the reverse strand, counting down.
TCTTTTGATTCCGAACTTTGATTGGTGATGATTTTTTGTTTTCCCTTTTGCAACCAATAATCAGCCTCCTTCTCTGGCCCCTTATATTTCTGACTGGGTCGAGCAAATCCTCCCTCACATTGTGAGGATTCGTGACTGGCCGAGTTTTTTCAAGAAATTCAGGCATGCTCTCCCTTCGACTGGTAAGTTCCTTTTATCATCGGTGTCCTACTTCTTTCTTCTTCTTTTTTTGGTTACCTTTGCTGACCTTCCCCTTTTCTTTTGTTTTCTTAGCTTCGGCCAGGGGATCTTCGAAGAGGCCGAGAGCTCCCGCACCCTCGTTCTAAAAGAGGAAAGCTATTACGTCCTCGATTTCGCCCCTTCTTTGACTGCGGCTTATTCTGCTTTTGTCTCTGTCCCTCCTGTTGCTGCGTCAAATCGGTCCCTTCTACTGCCTTGGAGACTCCAGCCGCAGAGACCTCATCTACTCCCTTGTATGCTCTTGTAGATGAGGACGACGAACCTTTGCCCAGGGATGGAGATTTGATGCCTCGTAAGAGAAGGGCCGTGAACGTCGTGGGAGATAAGTCGGCGGCCTCCGATGTTGGAGACTGCGATTTTATCCTTCGGGAGACGGCCACGGTGCATATCAGATAGAGCCCTGAGGCTAACCCCGAGGCCATTTGTTTGGAGGATACAGATATACGAACTTTGGGAGATGCGGCTGAAGGCGTGGTGGGGAGTGACTGCCCTGTTCTTCCAAGACGTGAAGGGGCCTCATCTTTCGAGGTTGCGGCGGACGTACCTCCTTTTACAGATGATATACGTAAGGTTGTTACTGAGGAGGAAGTTGAATCTGATTCCGACATAGATGTAGATGAGATGAGGATGATCGACGAGGGGCTTACTCAGCTTGAAGTGAGGTTGGAGGGGGTTTCAAAGACTATTACGATCTAGATGGACCGTAATCTACTCGTGGATACAGAGAAGATTATCCCCTCCCTTATCCCTGTTAGTTCTTAAATTAAGGGTACGACCCTCTAGACTATGAATGACAACAACCTGTTGAATAACATTGTCGGCCTCACCCTTCGGGTAAGTATATTTGCTATTAGTTCTTTTGGGTTTGCTCTTTAGCAGTCTCTAACTTCCTTTGTTCATTTTGTAGACGGTCGTCTTAGAAATTGAGAGTGCTCATAGGGAGCATAGGCGTAAAGATATCTATGTGAAGCTGAATTACAAGTACTTCATAGTCCTTAAGAAGTACCGGGAGCTTCGGTTTCAGCTTCGTGAAGGCGGCGATGTGCACCAACTGAGGGAGGACTTGAAGGCTAGAGACGAGGAGTTGGTGCGGGTGGTGGAGAAGTGCAGCGTCCTTGAGGGGACGTTGAGGAGCAAAGAGGAAGAACTCGAGCTCAGCAATGGGCTCGAAGCCCAGAACAGTGATCTCCATGCTCAGGTGGTTTTGCTGTGAGCCCAACTTGAGCAGTGTCAATTCAGGGTGGAGGCTCTTGATGGCGAGGACACCGAGAAGACAGAGGATCTAGAGAAGGCGGAGTTCGCTCAGTTGGAGGCCTTGAGGAAGGCAGAGTCTCTTGAGGTGGTGATCCGAACTCTCTGTTCCGAGCAAGAGAATGACTTAACAACAACAAGTCTTAGAGAAGAGCGGCTCGATGAGAGGATTGGAGAGTTGGAGAAGGAGACTTCTAGCCTCTATGATCGAGTTGCTGCTCTGGAGGCCGAGAAGGCCCGATTGTGAGCACGTGATTTTGCCGTACCTAAATACTCCTATAAATAAAATAAAATAATTTTAGTTAATTATTAGCCATTTTAGGAATTTTATTAGTTTTTTTAGTTACCTATATTTTTTTTTTGTTTGTTTATTCTCAGTAATTAACTCATGAAATACCCGAAAAATATCACGCATCGCGTTTAGGATTTATTTTACATTTTTAGGATTAAGTTAGTAATTAGTTGTTTTGACAAAATTGGAAAATCACAAAAAATGTTTTATTCTACAATTTCCTTTAATTTTAACCATTAATTCTTAGATTCAAGCGTTGTTTTAATTCTATAAATAGCAATTTTAGTTTAACTTTTCATTTTTAGTAGATTAGAATTTTTAATTACTAAGTAATATAGCCATAAAATTAGAATTATTGATTAACCAATTAATTAAGAAATAAAGAGTAAAACGGACTGGGCCAACATTTTAAAAGAAATCAAACTGGCCCAAATCAACTACCCTTACCAGACCAGCCCAACGCCCACCTCATCAGCCACACAATTTTGCCTTTTGTCGATCTGGGCCGTCGATCTTCACAGATCCGACGGCCACGAATTAACCCCACCCCCATATAAAATATCCCATTCCAAACCCTAAACCTAATCTCCCTTTCCCCTTTCTCTCACCCCCCGCCGCTGCCTCTGTCCAAGCCCCCTTCCCCGCCGATTTCACCCCCCAAACTCGTCCAAACTCGGGCGAGTTAAAACCCTAACTCGCCCGTGGTCCCCTCCCCTTCCCCACGTACCCCTAGCCCTAACGGATCCCTGACAAAGGAATCATTTGCACTCAAGTATTTTTGTCGATTTGAGAACTAATTTCAGATAAATGGGGACCGTGGATCGATTTAAAATCGATCCTCGCCTTCCATCTGTCCGGGTTTTAGTTCTAGAAACGGTTTTGGAAGATTTTCAGATTTTTAGGGGGATTTTTCCTTTTGTTTTGCGGGTTTTTCTTGAGTTTTCTTGGGGAGGAGGGTTTGAGAAGCTATATACATATCTAGGTTTATATTTTGAGGGGGTCTTTTTTTTGGGGGGTGAAAAAATCGGGAGTTCAGTTCTTCTTCTTCTGTTCTTTGCTTTTTTCCAGTTTTTTTTGGAGCAATTTCAAAACAAAAAAAAATTGATTCGAATCGAGTTCCTTCTCCTTTCTTTGTTTCTGTTTCGGCAAATCAGTAAAAAATCGGCTAAATTTTTGTTTGTTCCAAAAAATCAGAAAATTGGCATTTCTGTTTCAAAATCGGAATCCGATTTGGGTTTTGGTCGCGGTGCGTTGCTGAGTTGAAGGTCGTCACTCGAGGTCGACCCGCGGCTCCTTATTTCAACATTCAAGAGTATTCGACATTCCGGTTTACAGGTTCATTCTTCACTTTCTGTTTTCTTTATAAATTCGAAGATTCTATGGGTGATATGAATGTTTTGGTGAATATGATTTGAATGTTTGAATGTTTCGATTTGGAATAGTTTGTCTTCAAGTCAGTATTCGTTTAATTAAAGCGATCGAGTCATAAGCATGTGATCTTAAAACTATTCTGTTCATTTGAGCCTCGCTAGGGCCTGAAAGTGATTAGCTCTTTTAATGTTTCCCAGCTATTTTGAGTTTATTATCTGAACTTTAAAGCAGTATTTCACTGTTGTATGGAACTTGAAACCCTGTGTAAATTCATCAAACTCTCATCCAGTAACGAAAAGGGTATCTTCTGTTGCATAAAAACTAATATGAAGCTTACTTGAATATTTAGCCCCATGCTTTCTTTATAATGTAATATGGCGTCCATATCTTAGGTTTGTTTGGAATTAGCAAAACAGAATGGTTAAGGCTGCTGCTAGCTGTTTGAGTTATGTGATAGTTTATAATTTTGCTCAACTTTTTCTTACTTGAATAGCTCGTGTCATATAATTTTATCTATTCATATTTTCGCTATGATCTGAAAATCTACTTACTTGATGGGGTAGTTCTTGTTACTTGGTTTTCATTTCCCTCTATGGCTTACCCGTTTGTTGTTACTTAGGCCGTGGGAGGGGGTTGAACATTAAAGATGAAGATGTTAAGTTCACTATTCGATAGTAGCATGTTTAGGCCGACTACACTTGGGTAGGCAAACTTAGGATATTTTAATTAACTATTGAGGCAAGAGGTTGTTCCCTTAGTTATATTTATCCGGGAAATGCCCCGAGGGACTTGTATATATTATATTCCGGGGAATGCCCCGAGGATTTTGTATTTGGATGCTTAAATAAATTTGTAGTATTTTAGTTTTAGCTTTATTTTTCTTTTATTAGGCGGGAACGACCTCGAACCTCACGTGTGTTTGTTTTTCTTTTCTTCGTTTGTGTTTGTTTTATCTCTATCCGAATATTCTAAAAGCCAACTATATTAAGTACGCAACCGTGATTTTCACGGGACTTGGGGAATGCTTAACACCTTCTCCCCGAGTCAAATGAACCCCCTTACCCAAATCTTTGGTATGAACTTGACTTTGATGTCTAAGTTCTAAATTGTGACCTGACAAACTGAAATCAATTGTCGGGTGGCGACTCTAAATTTATTTTAGTCACTATTTTAAAAATCCTTTTTTAAGAGTTTTATTAGATCTTTTATTTATTTGAAAGGTTTAGTAAAATCTCGCTCAAAAAAGAGTAGTGACACCGATTAGCGCAGATGTCCTCTTCCCGTTCTTTAGATTTTCCTAATGTTCCTCAGGAGTTATATGAGGAGTGGATTCATGCTGAGGCCCAGATAGATGTCTTTCGAGATTTGCATGCGGCATGATCCGTTTCTGAGGTTGTCCTCAAAGATCTTCGTGTTAAGGCTCGTGAAGCTCGAGTCGCTTGTGGGTATAATCTCGCTACGCCTGAGGCCGGTGAGAACAAGGGGGATGAGGGCGTATATCGGCTCGAGGAGAATGACTGGTATGATGTCGCGTATCCTGAGGGCGAAGGTGGTAATGGCGAGGGTATAGATGGTCAGGGTGGCGACACTGTTGAGGCCCAAGTTCGCGAGGATGTTGAAGACCGTAATGGTGGTGACCAGTAGTTTTCTTTTTTGGTTTTTTTGTATTTTTTTCCAGCCTCCCCGACAGCTCGGGTTTATGCAAAATGCTCCTTAGGAGAAAAGTTGTGAAGACCAAGATGGGGTGGCATTAGAAATAGGGTTTAAGCTTCTGTGAAGCTATGAACAAGGCTAGAGCCAATTTTTCGAGGTATGGTACCTCATTTTGGCATCGACGAGCATTTTGCTAATGTAATATATTGGAGATTGCGTAACAACGTTACCTGTTCATAACTCAGAAAACTTTCGTACTACAATAAGCTAACTTTCAAAGAGTACACTTACTTTATTTTCATACATGGGCCGGCCTTTCCATCCATTAGAAAGAAAGAACAAGAGGAAAATTTAGAAAGAACTCATATGTAATATATCACAAGAGATTTACAAAGATTTCAAGATAATTCTAAGCTGTTATCTAAGATGGAAGTATGGAAGCCAGTTCCAACTGGCCTGGACGCCATGGGCTCGTATCTCCTTTCTGGGATTGGCTCATCTGTCATGCCTTCTTGTTCGTCATCTACTTCAGATACTTCTAGCTCTCTTGGCTGGTTTACAAATATTGGAGGATTGTCATCTTCGGAAGAGTTTGTTGTAGATTCATTGCTTGATTGAGAGCTATCTTCCATTGATTCATCTTCTGATGAATTCAGAGATTCTAACCATGGAGTATCTTCTTCCGATATGCATCTTGGCTGGGAGACATAGAGGTCTGGAGCCTTCTGGTCAGAAATCATTAGATTTTCGGGGTTGGACCCTTTTGAACTTTCCCCTTGGTCTCGCCTTTTCTTGGTTTGTTTATGTGCTGCAAGTGCATCTTTTCTTTCCCAAACCAATTTTGCAATATCAAACTCCTGTTCTTCTTTTAAGGGTTCTGTGAAAGAGAATGGATTCTGTGAGGTAGATGGGTAAGTAGAAAAGGTGTTGTCTAATTTAGGTGGGGAATATGGTTGTGGAGACATAGGGAAGAAAGTAGGTTTTGAAGGGACAACTGGGGTTGTTTGTGACTTAAAGTGGTCATGCCTCAAAAGCTGAATCTATTCTTTGATGGAAATCGTCTCCTTTTGTTGTTGTTGGAAGAATTGGAAAAGTAAAGTTCCTGGCGAACAAATCTCGTATTGTAAATTTGCCAACCTTAGTTCTAATGCTTTGATTAGTCCTTCATGGCGAGACGATGTTTGCTCCATCTTTTTCTCAATTGTTTCCACTTTGCTCATCATTTTGTTTTGTGTATGGGCCACGTTCTTGATGGTGTTGCCAATGTTGGTCAGTACCTTGTTTTGCCAGATGTAGTTTTCGGATTGCCAATTCATTGTTGCCTCGATGTCACTTGTTGGGGATTTTTCTCCAGTAGGTAGCACTACGTTTTTCTTGGGAATTTTTGGAGCATGGCTTATTCCCTCCTTTTCTAAAGGTTGTAGTGAAGGAAAGTCTTGGGTATGACTGGAGCTTGAAGGACTTAACATAAATATCTGTGGTTGTGGGGGATTTGTGATTTTTGAAATTGGTGAAGTGTTATGTTCAAGTGGCTTCTTAGGTTGTGAGGTATGGACTGGTAGTGATTTGGGTTTGGGTGTAGTTTCACTATCCTCCCAACTTGGAGTGAATTTTTCTGGTAATTTTGGCCATTCCTGGGGTTTGTAACTGACAAGAAATTCATATTTACCTGGACGGCTTAATGAGCCAATTGAAGGTCTTTATTTTCATATTTGGCTCGAAATTGTTTTTCAGTGCTTTTCCCCTTTTTCTTGAATTTTGGTTTGGTTTTGTTGAGGCCGAACCTTTCCCCATGTCGCTGGTGGTGTTCATCATATTCTCCATTTGGATCGTCCAAACAGTCTTGACAGTCGCAATCAAGATCCCAAGGGCAGTGTCCCGTAAAGGGGCATTTGAACCACCAAGTATTTTTTCCATTTTTATCAAAACTTTGACACCAGTCATGTTCTTCCATGATGCTTTGTATATTCCAAAAGAGCTCTCTATCAGGTTCAGGGTATGTATCTGTTGTATCTTTGGGTTGGATCATTTGGCAAGAAAAGATGGTTTTACTGGGTTTTTTGAGGTGGGAATGGTCAAAGCTTATGCAAACGGTTTTGTCATTTCTTTTGATAAAAGTTGGTTCACCAGATTGTAGGGATTCCTCCGGTTCTCTTAACTTTTCATAATTTGTGATCCAGGAATCAGGAAGAACTTTGACAAGTTCGTCTCTTGAAATTTTTCTGGGTATTTGGTGCACATGGTGTTTCCTTTGGTAGCATCAATATTTAAGAGTAAAGCATTTTCTCCTCCTGGAAGACAAAGATCCATGGCATGATTTTGGACTCGCCATGCCATTTGGTGATGAAGAGTGGCTTGGATGGAATATTTGGCTTGAGGGACTCCTTGGATTTGGACTTGGATTTTTAGTGCTTCGGTTAAGTATGGATCATAAAGGGACATGTTGAAATTTGGAAAGATTGTTATGAAGACAGTCCCGGCATTCAGGGTAACTTCTGCAGTATCCAAATTTGCATATTGGTACTCCAAGTATCTTGTATCTAGAAGAGAAAGTCGAGCTACAACAGGTTGACCTTTTCTTCCGTGATATGTTAAAGCGATTCGGATAGCATTAAAATGGATATGGGTAAATCCATGATCTCTTCATTGCCTGGGAAAATCATCTGGGATTTGAAGAGTGATAAATTGTTCCTCTCGAGTGGCAAGAATAGGATGCTGGTCAAGTTTTGAGGCAGCAACATATTCCTTGGCTCCTTTTGGTCTGTGTTGGACAAGGGAACGAATTTGAGTCCAGGGTGCAAATGATTTTTTGGCGAAAACTGAGTAGGGGTTTATGAGAGATAGTTCAGTGGAGGATACTTTTTGTTCATCGGGTAGGATATCTACTTCATAGAGGTAATCATATTTCTTGGATAGGGTTTTATATAGAGTGGGAGACATATTCATTTTTGCTAAGGAAGAGGATGATGGAAATGACTCAGACATATTTAGTAAACTGTTCCTCCCTCCGAAAGGATGGGCTGGCTCTGATACCACAGTATAAGGAACAAAGCAAGAGACTCTAGGAAAGCAAGCTAAATCATAGGTACGAAAGTTTTCCTACAAAAAGGGGCTGGATTCCCTTTATTTTCGCGGATCAAGACTACCCTTGCAGCTACCTCGAATATGGCTAGATAGACAAAGAGTTGCTCCCTCGATTCAGGTTTTGAAAGCAGAGGCGGTGATGATAGGTATGCCTTTAGCTCTCGCTGAGCCTGGACGGACTCAGAAGTCCATTCGAGGCCGTTGTCCTTCTTGAGTACGCCAAAAATTTAAGGCATCTATCCGACGATCGCGAGATGAACCTTGATAAGGTGGCGATACGACCAGCCAACCTTTGGACTTGCTTTTTGGTGGTCAAGAGTTCTATATTCCCTCAATGGCTTTGATTTGGTCTAGGTTGACCTTGATCCCTCGTTGCGAGACCAGAAAAACCTAGAACATTCCCGAGGCTACACCGAATGCGCATTTCTCCAGGTTCAACTTCATTATGTATCGTCTGAGTATGTCGAAAGTTTCCTTCAAATGATCGATGTGATCCTATCCTCTTTTAGACTTGACTAGCATGTCGTTTATGTATACCTCCATGGTTTTGCTGAGCTGGTCTTTGAACATTCTTGTTACTAATTTTTGATAAGTAGCCCCCCGTTCTTTAGTCCAAACGGCATGACCCTATAGCAATACGTTTCTTGGTGGATGATGAATGTGGTCTTTTCCTGATCTTCTATAAGGATCTGGTTATAGCCCGAGTAAGCGTCCAAGAAAATTAATAGCTCTTACCTGGCTGTTGCGTCAATGAGTTGGTCGATATGAGGTAACGGGAATTAATCCTTCGAACATGCTTTGCTCAGATATGTGAAGCCCATGCACATCCACCATTTCCCATTTTTCTTTTCGATCGTCACTACATTGGCGATCCACTTGGGGTATTTCGACTCCCTGATGAAGCCGCTCTCTAACAGTTTTTTCACCTCCTCGCACACTACGTCGTTGATGGCAGAGTTGAATTTATGCCTGACCTGTCTCATTGGGGGGTGGAATGGGTCGACATTTAATTTATGCATGGCGAATTTCTTTGGGATGCCCGCATATCTGCATGGCCGAAAGCAAACAAATTGTGTAGCTGTTAAGAATTGACTGAATTTACCTGGTTCCTGAAGTTTTCGGCCGATATAGGCCTTCTTGCTATGGTCGTTGAGGTCCAATTAAAATGGGTCGAGGTCTTCTATGATATGGCCTAACAGTGACGGTAGCATGCAATAAATATTCTGGGAATCAAAGACAACAATGTAGCATTCAATATCAATAAATAGCAATAAATGACATTTAAGTAAATAGATTGAATGAGTCACACAAGAAAGGATGGAGTGAGTAGATGTTCTTCTGACAATGATGAATGACAGATGATCTCTTGAATATTTGAGTTATACTCGGATCTAGCGGAAAAGGATATACAAGAATCTCAGTGAAAAGGTGATATTTGTATCTTAGCAATGAGAACTGATTCTCTTTCTTAAGTTAAAGTATCTTTTTTATAAAATGAATATCACATGTCCCCTATCATTGTGTCTTTTTCTATTTATAGGGAACATGTTCCGAAGAAACCCTAATAGTTCAAGTGAAGCAATATTCCCTTTAATATTCTATCTTGAAACTAGCCGTTATAATTCTATCAAAAGTGCTTGACCTCGGCCTCAATCTTTGTTGACTCCTCGACTTCGGCCCTTGTTGACACAGACTTCGTAGCTTCTTGGATCATCTCGACAGACGACGACCTGAGAATCCTTATTCTAGTATAATTTTGGCTTACATATTCTTAAAGCTAGATTTTGATCCATACAAATTTTGCCTTTTTAATACATTTCGAGACGCATGAAATGAAACAGAGTGAATATAAATTGAAGTTAATTATTAGAGCCAATAATTTCTTTTACGTGAGCATGATGTGGGAGTGAGAAAAAAGTGAATCTTTTGAGATAGAGATTCTGAGGATTCTGTGAAGAGTGAGAGTTGACAATTTGCCGTCCGCATGAGTGAGAACTGAGAACGCAGACTCTAAGAAATTAAAGCGGTGAACACAATGACCAAATTTTGTTTGAGATACGGATTCAGTACTTAAGCCGTATGGATTTAATATTTAAATTTTTTATTAATAAAGTTATTATATTTTTAAAATTATTCATATTAATTATTTATAAGATGGTAATAAATATTATGCATAAATTTATACTTCTAGTCAAAAGTATCGTTCAAATGATCCGGTCTTCCTAAACTACATCCGCCCCTATTAATCGGCTCCACAAGTTGGTTTTGGTCCAGCAGTCCAACTTGCAATTAATCATACTGCCAAAAAAACAGACTCCAATCATCCTATCCCAAATTAAACAACGTACTTCTCAAGAAAGTTTATTCTTGATACAATTTTTAATGTGAAGGATGATTGAGTAACTAGGACGGAAATATTCGTTCTTTTTAACCTTATTATCCTCCAAAAATACAGCAAGTTCTTTTTAATTTCTTATAATCGTTCGATATTTTAAATCAACTAATCCTAGTTCTCATTGCGTATGGCGCATTAATAGGGAAGTACTCAGTGCCAAAATTTAATTTTTTTATTCTTAGACTCGAATATGAGACTATGACTAAGAGCGGAAGGATCATTCCCATTCTACTACACCTTAATAGTAACAAAGTAGTATTAACATCTGATTTGTATTAAAAAATTACTAAATATGTATAAAAATTTAATTTAGAGTTCAATTACTAAATTTGATGTCGTTACTTGGAACTTTTAATATCCACTCAAAATTTCTAATTTGCCTTAGTTTTCACCGTAATTGGAAAGCCACTTCTTTTTTTGTATTATTCTCTTCAGCACTTGGGAAACCGCTGCAAACATCTAAATCTACTATGAGAGTGATTGGTCCAAAAGAAAAAATAAAATAGGAATAAAAAACATAATAAGATAATGGATTTTACGGCTAAAATAATTGTTTTTGGCTTATAGTTAGGCACTTGTCTAGGAAGTATACATTTTAGGTCCATTTCATAAGTTTGGTGAGCTGTTAATTGTGTATCTGTTCTTCAATTGCCCAAATTAAGAAGAATGCAAGAAACACTTCATACAGTTGGTGAAATTTAAAATAATATTTGCCAAACAGATTTATCAAAATTTGTTTAATTAATTTAAAGAAGAGGATTCGTCACAAACTGAGTTAAACTTCCTGTTTTTCATTTCTTAAATCGTAAATCACTTCCATGAATTGTAATATACTTCTTTCCAGCAATTATTATCTTTTAATGTTTATATTCTTAAGTTATATTGAATACAATATATTATACAGCTGTACAAAGGAAACCGACAACGTAAAATCGATAATCAAAGTTAAATTGAGAAAAAAAACTCGATTATAGAACTCGACCATAATTGGTTTGGTTTGGTTTGGTTTTAACTAAAAAAATCAAACCGAACCAAACCAAACCAACTCGATATTACATGCATAGAAGTTTTAAATATATTTAATACATAAAAGTATTTATTATAGTGTAATTTATAAATATTTCTTAAACTTTTCGTAGTTTTTCTTTTAACGTATTATTTCAAGTCCGGACTTATTATTTTTGAATGCTCCAATAAATTTTATACTCCGTGAATGTTAGTAACTCAAATAAAGTCCAAACCAAAATCAAATCGAAATTAATGCTAATAAAAGACATTCAACTCAATTATACTAGAAATGACCATAGTGTTGGATTATATATTTTTTTTTAGTTTTTTCATGGTTTAGATAAAATGCATAACTTTTTTTGTTTTAGTGTTTAGTCATGTAAATAATACTACTTATTAGTCTTACTTATTTTAGCAATTTAGAAATTTTAGACTATGTTCATTTTTGTTATAGCTTACTAATAATATTTTTTATGCGATTTTATTATCTTTATTTATTGAATATTTTTGTAAAATTTCATGATTCATCTCCTAATTTATGTTATTTTCTTGAAAAACACCTTATCTAGTTTTGTTTTACTTGGATTAAAAAAATATTTAGATCTCAAATTATATACGCTATAAAGACTTTCTTTATAAAAAAAAAATTAAAAAAATCCGAAAAACTCGAGAAAAATCAAAATAAAAAAACTCGACTTTTATTAGTTTGATTTGGTCTTAAAATTTAATAATTCGAAATAATTAATTTGGTTTAGTAATTGAAAAACCCGAAACAACCCGATCTATATACTTCCCTAAGCTAGAGTACAAAAATAAGTGAATAAACGTTAGAATTTCTTCAGGTTCCTTAGAATTCTATAAATATATTGATTCACTCATGTTTATTAACTGTGATTAAAAATGAAAAAATATATACTCGATAAACATCAAATACAAATAATAATATTAACAAACGAACACTCTTTTGTGCTTCCAGACAGGGACGAAGCTAGCTTGAAAAAAGGGTGTATATAGGACAAAAACAAACTTTTTTTTGTTATATAAGTTTTTGTATCCCTTTAACACAATGAAAAGTTCTTGAAAAAGGGCAAAGAGAGTTCAAAAAATCCTATATATCGTAGGTTCAAATTTTAAGTATGACATTTCTGAATCTGCTTGTTAAGTTTCTAGCTGTCACCTTCTATGTGCTGGGCTATTAAGCATGTCTTAATTTGATGGGGAAAAAAATAAGAAATTTTCAAATTTATAACTAGTAATTGAAAAATAACAACAGTTTCAAAAGTAATCGATATTTAATCACTTTTTCATGTAAAGATAAAATTTAAACAAAAACACCCTTAAAAATTCGAAAAATTACAGGATAAAATGCTGGAGTTCGAATTTTTTACATATGAGATTCCAGCATAATGTACTGGAGTTCCAACATAATATGCTGGAAGTTTATACGCAGGAACTCCAATATCCAGTATATTGTACTGAAACTTTTCGTGTGTTGGAGCTCCAACATAATATGCTGGAAGTTATACGCAGGAGCTCCATCATCCATCATCCAGCATATTATGTTGGAACTTTTCGTGTTTTAGCAAAATAGTGGCTATTTTTTAATGACTTTGCAAACACTGGCTTTCTTTAATTATCAGTCCAAAAATTGACTAGCCCGTTCTATTTTCACTAAGTTGATGCATGTAACAGTGAACATAACTTACAGCTTGTTTGGATGGTTGTTACCTGTTGTATTTATCGTGCCGTTACTTTAAATACAATATTTGTTTTGATTGTTGCTTAAATTTTATTGTATCGTATCGTTAAATTTATCGTGGTGTAACAGCGAAAAGTGTTACTTTATGGAACGACCGATTTGGTGTAGTCGCGTCGTTACCTTATTCTTTTCTCTCATCTTGCCCTTCCATATTATTAAATTATAATCTTATTTTATCATTTATAATATATTTTTATATAATAATTCTACCTTATACTTTACTTTTCTTTATAATATTTTAAGTTTATTATTCATATTATTGATGCATGACATCATAAAACGACGAAACGATACATAACAACCCTCCAAACAAGCTGTTAATTAAGTGATACGATCGGACTAGATGTGATAGATTAGCTGGCGTTGACGTGGACTTTAAAATAGGGCAATATTGTGAAGTGAAACATACTTGTGCTTAGCTTGCAAACAGAACCACATCTCATTTTCCAGATGGAGACAAACTCTAGTACGTATGTACACAAATAAAAGTCAAGGGGGAGGAACAAGGATGAGCTAATATCAAACATGTCTTTTCATGGTTTTATAGCTTCCAACTGTTTTGGTCTAATATTTTCCTTAAAATCTACGATCCCAATATATAAAATCAACTTTCTTTCCGAAAACTACGTACAACAAATTAAATGTCAGAAATTTTGTCGCACAAGTGACCAACTTTCTTTCTTCCTTCAATTTATTATACTATGTCATCATGTGGAAATTTTTGTGAAGATCCTATTGATGAATTACAGAGAGTTTGGTTTTTGCATCCGAAGTAGTATTCCTTTTATTTTACTTTACGTGACATATTTTTATATTTTTACTATTTAAAAGTTAAAAGTAAAAGAAAGTTTTCTTTTACTATATTTTTTATTTACACTTTTTAAATAGTTTGAACTATTAACTGTTGTGACTTATAATATTTTTTTCGTAATTTTTATATATATAGATTTTGTTTCAAAATGTTGAAATTCTAATTCACTTTTAAAATTAGTCAGGTTAACCCTCATACTCCAAACTACGTTACAGAAAGTGAAACAGACGAAGTAATAGATGCATATGTGATGATGTTGCTTTGGATTACTCTACTTATAGAACTGATGGTTCTTTTGAGAGAAAATTACGCTCTATAACTCCTCAAAATTTTAATAGCCCATAATTTCCTCTATGGACCCGAAATGTCCCTTCGGTCCAAACATATTATATTTCATAGCCCAATCCATAATACACTGACCCACCCACGCTTTTAACTCACTCACATTATTTTTTCTATTGTACTCGGTTCTCTCTATCACAGCTTCTCCATTTTTACTTTTGCTCTCAATGTAAGTCAAAATTTCAGTAGGTTTTTCGATTTTTGTTCATAGTCGAATCTATAATGGAGGAAAAGAATTCTTTGAAGAAAAATAGAAAGTTTAGGGTATCTCCAAATTCTATGAAATTAGCTGGTAAATTAGTGAAATATAACCCTAGTTTCAGTAGTAGTAATGATGACGATTTTGAAGATTTACTAAAATTTGGGTGCAATTTGGGGCATGCAACCCCTAAATCTGTTGAAGGAATGCAAAATACCCTTATTGAAGGAACGCAAAGTACCCCTGTTGATATAAGGACTCATTCACATAGCGGGATACCCAGCGATAGAGTAACGAGGCCACAAACTGCTCAACGTGTAGTTGTTGAAAAAGGAACAAATTCAAAAAGAAAGATTAAAATGGTGGGAAAGGATATTGTGAAGGATAAGGGTAAAGTTTTTAAAAGGAAGGCTAAAAGGGATGGGGATGATGTTCCATAAAAAAAAAAAAAGTTCACGTTGATCAAAAATGTTCTAGCTCATCTGATTTAAAGGTATTTTCTAATGATATAAATCTTTGTGTGCGCTTAGTTTATTTTAGTATGTAGAAAATTTATCCAATATAGCAGTTATGTTCCAGATTTGTATATAAAATGTATCATTTTTTTTATATTGTATATAATTTGTATCAAGTCAATAAGTAATGTGCAATTTGTATATACAGTGTATCATCTATTCACATAGTGTACAAGTAATATTTAAAGTGCATATTTGTGGTTGTTATGAAGCTTATTTATATATTTATATTTTTATATTGTCTGCAGCTTTGGAATCACTATGTTCCTTTGGGTGATTATTATAGTACTTGTACTAGTGTGCATACAAACTGCAGAGTAAAACATTTAAAAGATACTTTGGATGATCAGCAGATTGGGATGTTTAGAAGAACATGTTTTGGTTATTTTGTGGACTTGCCCGAATTTTTTATACAAAACCAACTTATCCATTCACTATTGCTTAGGAAAGTGGTATCACCTAAAGATGATGTGTTATTGGATTAAAGGGAATAGCACCAAGTTGCCCTTTGGGCTTGCAGAGTTTTGTATTATGACAGGTTCAATGTGTAATGGTGATCCTAATAAGGATTATGAATCTGTCCAATTGAGTTGGTTGATGGAACTGTACTTTCCAAGCATGTCGAAAGTGTCTAAGAAATTGTTAACTGACTGTTTAAAAAAAAGATGTGAAAATCTGATGAGGACGCATTAAAGATTGCAGTTTCAATGCTACGTTGGAGTTGATGAAAGATAAGGTTCGTAGTAGGAGAGAGATGTACCGATATGGTGGTTTGCCTTTGGCATTCCAGTGTTGGTTTTATGAATGCCGTCCCCATACTCGCAAAAACCTCGCTTACCAGATTGGAGATCTTGTGCCACGTAGACTAAACTGGACTGTAAAGAAGAAGGCGACCTTCAAGAGATTGAGGAAAGAATTTTTTTCTTTTAAGTCGGGAGCAGGTAGAAAATATTTTTATTTAGTTTACAACAATTTTTACCAATACATATGAATTTACTTCCTATACAAAAATTATACATTTCTGATACATAAATTATACATTTCTGATCCATATTTTATACCATTAATATACATAATATCAATTAACTGTATGACGTGTAGTTTCTACAAGTAATATATTGGTTGTCTTTTGTTATTTTAAAATTGCATGATTGCTAAGTTTTTTTTATTTGTAGTTGGTGTTTCGTAATATTGCCCCAACAAATGTTGAACAAACAAGGCTTGAATTGCATGATTTTGTCCCCGTGTATGAAGATAAAAATGAGATGTATATCGAATCTGGAGTCGTGGCTGAAGTTAATCCAATAGATGATGTTGATAATTTCAACACCCAATCTAAAAAAATGCTAAGAAGCACCCCAAAAATAAGCTGGAATCAAAACCTATAAACAATGAGAATCCGGATCCACAGCCCAGTAGCTTGAGTTCAAGCGAGAATAAGCTGAAACTTCTGAGAAGTGAAATCAACAGTTCTATTTTGACTTTGAGCAGTTCTGACAACTTAATTTATATTCGATTTCACTTTTTCCCTTATAGGTGAACGACAAGGTTTCGTCTTTGGAGCAGTTAATGATTTCCTCATTGGAAAAGGTTTTTAAAGCTTTAGGTGAACACAGTGCTTCAAAGGTATTCTTATAACTATGCTTATTTGTTATTTTTACCTGTTATTATAAGCTTTACCACTTTTTGTATATTTTTCCTAAATAGGGTGATAGCAAAGATGATACCATCATGATAGTCATGGCCATCATGATATTGGTGATATTCATAATGATTATTTGGTGATAAGGAAGTTGCAGAGAATAATTTTGGTAGTGAGGAAGTTATGGAGAAAAGTATTGACAGTGAGGAAGTTGTAAAGAAAAAAATTGGCACTAAAGTAAGTCTAGAGCAAACTATTGATGTTATGGAGGGTGTGGTGAAGGATTCTACAGAAGCTGGTAAAAGTAAGAAAGGAGTTGGTGATGACAAAGCTAGGATTGAGGATGCCAAGCCTGAAATCACTGCAATGACCTAGAAGTTTTGTGACAAAAATAATGTAGATGGTGATAGTGTAGTTAATATTGCAGAAGTTAAGAAAAATACTGCTAATATGGGGGGTTTGGTGGAGGATTCTATACAAGTTGTTGGTAAAAATAGTTGTGAGGAAGTTGGTGAGAACAATGGGTGGACTAGTGATGCTGAGGCTCAAATAACTACAATCACCCAAAAGCATTCGACCAAAATATTGTACATGGTGATTGTTTAGGAGTGGAGAAAAATATTGCTACTATGCAAGAATATTGTATAGTTGTTGTTGATCATGACACACCTGAAATGATCCCTAGAGAAAGAAAACCAGCAGGGGTCATAAAGTCACCATTCAGAAACACATTTAACTCTGGTGGCACCATCCAAGTTGCTCAAAATAAGCCAACTAAGTCAAAGAAGCCCATCTTGACAAATAAGCCAAATAAGTCCTCTTCACTATAAAGTATCCTTTTAAGGAAAATGTTGTATTGATTTCAGAATATTGTGTAAGTGGAACACTTTCATCAATAGAGGCTTAAGGACTAATGTACCGTAAGTTTTATGTTTCAGATTTTTCTTTCTTTTTTTTTCTTGTTTATTTTTCATGTTTCGTGTTATGAACCATATCTTTTTATTGTGATTCATTAAGGGTTGTGTTTATACAGAGATTAGCAATAAGCTAATTAGAAGTTTTGAATTTGAAGTTGATGATATTGGAAAAAAAATGGATCTTCACATTTGCATATCCCAGCCTACCCTTGTGTGATTCAGTAAGTCAACAGTATAATGGTTCTTCATATTTTCAGCATACTGATGTTAATTTGTTAGTATAAATGCTATTTCTTTTCTTTTATCCATATTGTAATTACATATAGATTCTATCTGTAATAAAATGAGAAATGGGACTCGGCAACCCTTGGGTAGTAGGTAGAAGAAAGGACTAGAATGACAACAGAAAACATAGTATCAACTTACAAGAGTATCTTTTATGTATATTTGCAGTATCTTCTGTAAAATGTATAATCGATTTATACATAAAATATACATTGTAGTTTTCTCATAATGTAATTTTCTGATTATGTGTGTTTATTCTTCATATTTCAGCATATTGATGTTATTTTTTACTATTTGAGAAAGAAAGGGAAGTACGATGTTGATATTCCAGTAAGATTCACAACTATCGACTGTTGGTTTAACCGCTTGATTTCGAATTTGTACAAGGAGTTTTTGGAGAAAAACAGAGACATGAATTTGATTACTGAAACAGATCCAATTGCTGAGTATATACTTGGATATTTTTTAAGATGTAATGATCCTTGGTGTACTGTTGATGAAGTCCGTTTCCCTATAGATCTGTCTGATAAGTGGCACTGGATATTGGCGAGACTGTCATTCAAAGATTTGCACATTTATGTATACAATTCCATGAGTGGTGCGTGGCAAATAATGCAGTTCTGAGATCAATTGAGCCATACTCAGTGTTACTCCCATATTTCCTTCATCATATTGATTTTTGGGACACAAAGGAGAATCATATGGAAATTCCCGCCATTGATCCTTTCGAGATTCATGTCATTTATGGGTTGCCAACGCAAGATAACACAAAAATTATTATTGAATATTTTTTATTCTTAATTCATTTTTGTACATGAATTCCTATTTGTATATTATACTAACTTATTCAATGTTTATATGCGACCTTGTATGTAGTGACTGTGGTATTTATGTTGCTGCATTTGCTGAGTACATCATTCAAGGTAGTATTATTCCTAAAGCTATTGATATTGATGGGAATCGGAACCGATATGGTATATTGCTATGGGAGTATGGAGTGAAGAAACAAATAGCACATGCTGTTAGTGATGACGAGTCCACTGGTAGATTGAAGGATCTGACAGAAAAGGATAACAAGAAAAAGGGCAAGTCACAAGTCACATGCCGTTGGTGATGACAAGGCTTTGAAGAATATCAAGAGAAAAGGCAAGTTAAAGGACAAGATGAAATAGTTTGGGATAGTTTAGTAGAAAATTTACATGCAGTTTTAAGATGAGCGGAATAATAAAATTTCATACTTTAAAATACCGCTAATAAAATCTCCTAAACGAAACTACCCAAGATTTGGTATCACAGCTTCACAGACAGTCTAAGAGTACTACAAATAAGGGTCTAAAAGAAATAACAAAGTACTGTCTCTGGAACTACATAAAAGAAACAGGTAGAATCGATAGCGGGAGACATCAAGGCCTGCGGACGCCTGCAGGACTACCTCGGGTCGCTTGATAAGCAAGATGCTGGAAGCTCACTACGGTCCGAAATCTACAGTGCTGGGATCTGCACAAAAGAGTGCAGAGTATAGTATCAGCACAACCGACCCCATGTGCTGGTAAGTTCCTGGCCTAACCCCGACGAGGTAGTGACGAGGCTAGGACCAGACTCCAGATAGACCTGTGCAGTTATATGTATATATATACATCTACAGCGGAAAGATAGAAGTAATTAAGCAATTAAAGCTGGGGAAGGGAAACATGCTTCGGGGTAGCAGATAAAACAGATCATCAAAGAATAATAAGGAAACTACAAATAGTTCCCCCGCTAGGGGAACGTCAGGAGGGGGACATGCTCTATATCCACTGATTCTGTAACACCAGGCAGTATAGGAGTCCTTTCTTTGATCGGCCTTCCCCAGACCAGAACCAGTAGGTGTTCTAAATTCCTATGACCGAGTCTTTCTGCATGAATTCTTGGAAAAAGAGGGAGCGAGCTCGCGCGGTTCGGGGGGCACTTGAGTCAGCCGCCGCCGCCCGACAGCGTCTTGACCCCCATCCAGTTTTTGGGCCAATTCCCCCTTCGTACTACCAAAAAATGAGATTCTTGCCGAATCCGAGTTTGCTGCTCCAAGGAATTTTTCACTCTATACGGTATGGCTACAAACCGAATGAAGAAGTCGGAAGCAGTTCATCGCCTGTGGGAGCTTGCTGATAGTGAGGAAGCCATAATCTATCCAATTTAACTTCTAACACGTATAAAGTGAATTACAGGCAACTTTCACTTTCAGTTCCATCTTGTTGCAAGCGTGCAACCCGATCCCATTTCTCATATCTTGTGGTAGGCGTACCACTCGCTCACATTTCATTATATCTTGTGGTAGGCGTACCACCCGCTCTCATTTACATCATATTTTGTGGTAGGCGTACCACCCGCTCCCATTTCATCATATCTTGTGGTAGGCATACCACCTGCTCCCATTTACAGGTCATCATAAAAATCACAAGAAATCCCGGCAAGGGAACAAAAGCAATATAATAACTTCCCAGCAAGGGAACAATAATATCAAAGCAAACATCCCGGCAAGGGAGAATCAGCTATAACCAATCTTAACTCAACTTCTACTCAGCTCAACTAATGCCAATACTCAATTATAGATAAAGTCCACGATAAATAAACTGAATTCTTGCTCAACATCGAGAATCATCAATTAAGGCTTTTGTAGTATCATTTAAGAACACAACAACTATCCATTTAAGGCTCACGGTCATGCTCGACATCAACGTATAGATACTCGTCACCATGCCTATACGTCGTACTCAACAAGAAGCAATTAACAAATAGGACACAACTCCTAATCCCTCAAGCTAAGGTTAGACCGGATACTTACCTCGCTTTGCAGTCAAATTCAAGATTCCAACAAACTTCCGCCTTGAAACTTTGTGTCAGAAGGCTTCAAATTTGAGTCTTAATATATTGATCAAATTCTTTCTTCTGGCGCTCCAGTTCCGTTTTAATGTTGTCACCTAGGGACATCATGACTGATGCTGATGCATTCATACTTCCACTTGCAGAAGTGACCGAAGAATTGGGTTCATCATCATCATATGATAACTTTAAACCAGTTGAAACAAGATTCTGGCCAGGAATATTAGCTGGCCGTTCAGTGTCATCATGAACCACATTGTGGTTCAAGGAAATTTGAAGCTTTTGCTGCCAGGAAACACCTTCAGCTTCCTGCCTCGTTTATTGTGCCGAATCAGGTGCTCATTTACAAAATTATTTACAGGATCAGCATTGGATCCAAGTTTAAAGCTTCCAAATAGTTGAAGTTGATTTGGTGCAGTAGCAGGATACTGGAAACCGTTCTCATCCACGAAAATAGGAAGTGGAGATTTAGTGGCTGATTTAGGGTGGTTTAGAGGTGTGAAAATGACTAGTTTCCGGCTGGATTTTGGGGGAAGAAAGGCTGTCACAGTTAGTTTCCAACATGAACTGAGATACTACAATTTGACTCCTACTCAAATTAATAATGGTAGTCGGATAAGGAAAGGCGCGTTTCAGAATACTGCTTGAATTAAAAATTGTGGTGATACGAATCTACACAATAATCAACTGTGATGAATTCATATGTTCTACCAACTGCCACGTGTAGTATAGGTAATCAACTATGTGCTCCATTTGCTTAATATGATACCACTTATTCTTGAAGAAACGACATCGAAACATTCTTGAAATGCCCAAGTCCTAAATCACGATACAGACCTACTTGAACTATCAAAACACTTATACAGGTCCATCTACTAAAAACATTGACGGAAGTCAACTCACTTGAGGTTTAAAGATCTATTTCACATTTTAATCCCTTTTTTTCACATAAAAACGTTCTGAAAAATTATACAGACTGCACATGCAAATCGAGGTGAGGTAAAAAGGAGGTTTTGAAGCCTCGGAACACTGAGTTCAATCTAAAAACAAGTGATGACCCTTTGGGGCTGTCACATTTTAAATATAAAATATTAAAAATATTAACGTAGAAGTTATTGTAGTAAAAATAAAAGTTATTACAGTTATGTCCTTTCTCTATGAGTTCTTCTGTTTAATATTTGAAGGCTATTTTGGTCTATCAATATTGTATTCGTACTTTTATAATAACTAGTATCTATGAACGTGCGTCGCATGTTAATAATGGCACGCGATGATTTAAACATTTATTTATATAGAAGGAGCAATAAAATTTAACTAATGAGAGAAATTTTATGTATAATAATACAACAATCGTCTAAATGCCAAAAAAGATTACTACATTAGCATAAACATAAATTTAAAATAAAAAGATATCATCAAAACTTACACAAATGATCAATTTTGTCATGTTAATTGGATAATTATGTATTATTGTTAAAAATATTTAATGTGATGGTATCTTAACGAAACCTTCTTTGTGTACAATATTTTTTTGTGTATGTTTCCTCCTAATGCTTTGGATGCTCTACCTTAATCAGAACTCTTGTTGTCGATCTTGATATCTCTCTTGAAAGTGTAACATACTGTTGTTCGTGCAAGAAAACATATTGCGGTAAATATAGTTCAATATTTAGGATGTTCATCCTTGTCCTTTATTTATTATATTTGTAAAACATAAACATACTAAAAATTATTTTCACACAAATTTAAAAGGATATTCCTTAGTTTCGAAAGACGAAAGTTGAATTGAAGGATAAGAATATACTTAGAAGCACATTGACCAGTATCATAATTTTTGCATGTATGACGTAATTGTCAAAACTTCTATATACCAAATGTGTGCTATTACATAAGTTATTCGACGTATCTAAATTTTTCAGTAGCACGACGGGCATTTTATTTTTTCAAAATCAACCTATATACAATTGACGGTCAATTTAACTTAATCTATTATGTATACGTTGTCATTAACATATGTAAGAAATAATACACTTGACGACAAACATGTATGGTAGAAGGCCATTTGGTATTAAAGTATTTAAGTATTCTTCTTGGTAGTAATTATTAGTATCATTTATACTGAGTCAAAAACAGAAAAATATTTTGTTTTTACTATAAAATTTTGCAACAAACCTTTTATTTAGTTGATCAACATATTCATTTCTGCTAGCTAAGATATCTTTTTAATTCTATCATGCGATTTGCACAAATTGTGTTTAATCTAATAATAGAAATATTTCTCTTATTAAATGCACTACTATTTACTATTGGGATTGATAACCAAGTGTTCAGGAAGAACCAAATAATCTTTTATTGGATGCTCTTCTTTGTTTCCGACACGAAGCAAAAAGGCACTAAATACTGGATCTATTTTTACTTTATATTTCTTGTCAGCTGAATCGTTTTCATTTGAGGCCAGAAGTATAATTTTGGCAAGTTAGCTTTTACAGTCTTAACTTTTTTCAATTTTGGAACTACTGGTAGTATTTGACATAAATATTTGACATAAATTACCTCCCGAACCATTAATTTTCACCAAATGGTTCATTAATATCCATTATATCTTTAGAACTCCGGGCAATTATTTCGATCATTTGATATTTAGCCATATGTGCTTCATCCTATATTATCATTTTTGCTTTCCTTATAAATTTAGCACCATTGCTCTGCTTTGATATATTTGTGATGGTTATTTAAGTTGTTTGAAGAGGTATATCAAATGTAAAATGGATGGCCTCATAACAAAATCGGTGTTGGTACACCACTTGCTATTATTCCTAACAATGTCATACCTCTTGATATGATATTTGCAAGTAATGCATGACATAGAAATATTATTTCAGGAACCGGAGGCATCTACAAAGAATAATCCCGTTATAGCAGAGTCGACTCTTTATAATATAATCTTGAAAGCTTGTTCGGATTTAGCTTTGATTGTGCTTCCTCGGACACTTGTATAGCATTTTGATTCTTAATAATATACTAACCTTTTTACTTTGTGTTCTAACGCTTTTTTTATGGAATAAATTTATGTATCCTAAGGATTTTTTTTTAAAACTTGAATAAGAATTTTACTCATATGATGAATTTAAAAAATAATTGAGTTGGATTATATTGCTAAATAATTAATTAAAAGATTTAATTATTTAGTGTTAACATAAAAAATTAATATGACATTTCACTTTTAAATCTTTCTGTCTGTAGAATCATTAGCGGTATTGACTCTTACCAACTATTTTTTTCTCTTTCTCACACATTTATATTCGTAAATATTTTCTTAGTTGTTGTTTAATAATTGGGTATTTATTACACGAAAAATTGATTAAAAAATATTATTTGAGTAGGAAGATAGTTCAAATATAATATAAAAATATATTATCGTGGGGGTATTTTTTCTCATTTTCAACTCTTTATGCAGTCCATTTTAATATTATTTTATTTTTTCTTGGTATTGGACGTTATGGAGTGGTAATGTATTGCTAATATGGAGAATTCTTATGAAACTAATTTTTTTAAATTTTCCTACATACTTTAATAAGAATTTAATAGACAAAGTTTTATTAATTTTAAAAATTTAAATATTAAAAATTAGCATAGAAGGTATTGTAGTCCAAAAAACAGGTTATTGCAGTTATGTCCTTTCCCTATGAGTTCTTCCGTTTATATTTTAGGGTTGTTTTGGCATATTAATATTGTATTTATACTTTTATAATAATATAGGCTCTACTTTTTCTAAATGAATTTGGACAATATAATACATTCTTAAGTTAAATTAGTAATATGACATTATAATACATTTTCAAATTAAATTAGTAATAAAAAATTTTTAAGAAGTATATCCTAAAAGTAATAGGATTACATGACTAAAAATATTTACTTGTTCAATTTTATACAAATTAGACAGCCCAAAAGTAAATATACTAATAGAATTCCTAAGGGTAATCATGTAGGATTCCTAACGTGTAGTATTATGTCCTGAAACTAATAGGATTATAAGGCTAATTGTGACGACCCGGCCAGTCGTCTCATGAGTTACCGCTCCGTTTTTCCCATTTCTACCTTATTATGCTTCGTTATGTTATTTGGGATGTGTATGCGAAATTTCATGTCATTCGGACATGGTCTGATCGGGTTTTTGATTAAAATAGTAACTTAAAAGATTTTGAAACTCTTAGGCTTGAATCCAACGGGAATTTGGTGTTGAGAGATTGTTTGAGCGTTCCGAAGGTTAGAACAAATTTGAATAACGTTATGGGATATGTTGGCATAGTTGGTTGGGCTCCTAGTGGCCCCGGGTGAGTTTAGGGTGGCTAAACGGACTGTTTCGCCCTTGGAAAACAGTTACAGAAAAACCAGAATCTGCAATTTTGTAAAAAGAGTAAAGAGACATCGCAAAGCGAGATATGCTATTGCAAACCCAGTATGCGAGCCGCAAACCATACACCCAGATCGCATACCCAGACAGTTTTCTGGGCAAAGAATGACGTCAAGAATGCGGTCAGGAATGCGGTCGCATTCCCACAATGCGGACCGCATATCCACCACACTGAGACCGCAGACCGAGATAGATTTCTGGCAAAAATCAACGTCAAAATGCGGTCAAGAATGCGGTCGCATTTTTGACATGCGGACCGCAAACCATGCTTCACACTGAACTGCGGTGAAGGCTAGGGTTACGATCTGCGATGGCCATAGTGAAGATGCGGATCGCATGTTGGATATGCGGCGGATATGCGGTCGCATTTTAAACCCGACTAGGGCATTTTTGTCCCGATTTTTTACCCTTTATAAATAGAAACCAGTACTCATTGGCCATGCAAAATCCACTATTGTTATCATCAAAGAGAAACACCTCCAAAACACCCTAAACCACAGCAAAATCAACCTCAAAAGCTATATCCAAAGGAGACTTTCTTGGACAAATTCTAGAGGGGATTTCGGCCATCTTAAACATAATTGGAGCTATAGAGCTCGGATTGAAGCTGATTTCGAGGTGATTTTTGGGAGACTTTCAAGGGAAACATCGAGTTAAGTGTTCTTAACTCAACTTTGGTCAAATTACTCCAGTATATCGCTATATCTAGTATTTAATTGGTGATTTAAGTTGGAAAATCTGTGAAAAAAATCCTTAAGATTAGAATTAAAGATTTGGAGGTCAATCCGATGTCGGAATTCAATAATTTTGTATGGTTGGACTCGTTGGGAGATAAGGAACCCGTTGATGTGAAAATTTCTGAGCTTCGAGAAGTGGGTCGGGGCTCGGGTTTTGCTAATTTCGTAATTTCTTGGTATTTTTCGATTTATTTCGATTGGGCTTGTTACCCCAGCATATTGTGACATATTAGTTCTGATTTTGGATAGATTCGACGAGCGTGGAGGCCAATTCGAAGGGCAAAGGCGTTGCGGGCTAGGGATTTAGCTAGTTCGAGGTGAGTAGTGATTGTAAATGATGTTATGAGGGTTTGAAACCTCGGATTATACATCGTAGTGCTATATTGAGGTGAGGCACGCGCTCGATGATGAGCGTGGGGGTCTTTTACTACTAGGGATTGTGACTTGGTCCATCCCGATTGATGATTTTACTGCGTATTTGACTGAAACGTATTTGTTATCATTATGATTGGGCTGATTGCCATATTTGGACTACGTGCCAACTATTCGAGCCCTTCGGGGATTTCTATCACTGTTTCCTCACTATTTTGACTTATTACTTGAACTCGGTCATGCTATTTACACTGTTTTACAACTCAGCCACTTTTACTCAGTTTTGAGACTTAAACAATATTTTAAATGATGTTTTTGGGCTGAGGACTACTGTTTTACTATAGCTCGAGGGGCTTGTGATGATTTTTTGACTGAGTGCGGCCGAGGGCCAGATGTGAGGTTTTACTGAGTGATATAAGGCCGAGGACCTGAGATACTTGATGTGCCACGAGGTGGCTTGTGACTTATATGAGGCCGAGGGCCTGAGATACTATATATACGCCACGAGGTGGCATGATTGATATGAGGCCGAGGGCCTAGATATATGCCACAAGGTGGCTTGATATTGCGCTTGGGCCGTAAGGGGCCCCTCCCGGAGTCTGTACACCTCCAGTGAGCGCGGGTACCCATTGTGATGTGAAATATAGCCCGAGGGGCTGATATTGTATTATGTGATAGCCCGAGGGGCTGATGTTGTACTATGTGATAGCCCGAGGGGCCGATACTGTTCCATGTGATAGCCCGAGAGGCTGGTACGGTTTTACGATATTGCCTGAAGGGCGGATTTGTTGATATATATATATATATATATATGGACCGAGGGGCGATGTTTTACTTCACATTATTTACCTAAAAGATTACATGTTTTTTTACCTGTTGAAAGGAGATTTTACTCGATTTTTCACTGATTTACTATTTGCGAATGATGTTTTAATGCTTCATTATAGAATGCCTTGTGCTTTGTGTGTTTTCTTACTTTGAGTCGTTATTTATGCTTATTACTCACTGAGTTGAAGTACTCACATTACTCCCTGCACCATGTGTGCAGATTCAGGCATTGTTGGTTCCTCTCTGGAGTACTGATTCCTCCCGTCCAGGCGGTGATCCAGAGACTACGAGGTAGCTGTTGGCGTCCGCAGCCCCGTATCTCTTTCATCTTGTTGTTCCTATGTTCTTCAAAAATTGTGCCAGATATTGTAATTAGTAATCTTGTTATTAGGATTCATTAGTTGCTCATGACATTGTGACACCCCGGTTGGGCTGTTGTCGAGATGGTTAGCTATATTTTTCACGAATGATTGCTATTAAACTATGCTTGTATTGTTTTCTTGTTAATTGACTTCTTAAAATGAGATTTTGGTTAAATTGGATGGCTTTGTCTTCACGAGAGGCGCCATCACAATTGGGTTCGTGGTAAGGGTCGTGACAGGTTGGTATCAGAGCCTAGGTTACATAGGTCTCACGAGTCATGAGCGGGTTTAGTAGAGTCTCGCGGATCGGTACGGAGACGTCTTTATCTTCGAGAGGCTGCGGAACCTTTTTAGGAAAACTTCATATTCTTGAAATACTTGTCGTTCGAGCTTGTTGATCCGAGCACTAAAACTTCTATTATCCTATTCTCTCACAGATGGTGAGGACGCGAGAAGCCGGACGAGGTGGATGACCACTAGTGCCGCCCACTGAGGCCACCAGAGGCCGCGGACGCGGTCGTGGTCGTGGAAGAAGCAGAGCAGCTAGGGCAGCACCTGTTGATCCACCAGCTGCCCCAGCTCAGGACCAGGCTCCAGTGGCACCGGCTCAGGCACCAGCTGTGCCTATAGTTATTCCAGGTCTTCAGGAGACCTTGGCTCAAATATTATCAGTTTGCACGGGCCTGGCTCAGGCAGTCTCAGCCACCACTGCAGCAGCTAGTTCACAAGCCGGGGGAGGCAATCAGACCCCCGCTGCTCGCACACTTGAGCAGGCAGTGCAGGGACCTCAGATGCCGGGGGCACCTCCAGCCCAGCCGGTTACACCAGCCCAGGAGTTCATGGTACCAGTTATGCCAGATGATGAGCAGCGTCGTCTTGAGAGGTTTGGCAGACTCTAGCCTCCGTCATTCAGTGGTGCTGAGGGCAAGGATGCCCAGGGTTTTCTTGACAAATGTCAGCGGATGTTCCGGACAGTCGGGATCCTTAAGTCTAATGGTGTGGCATTCACCACCTTTCAGTTTACGGGAGCTGCTTTCACTTGGTGGGAGGCGTACGAGAGGCGTAGACCGGTTGATGCAGCGCCCCTTACTTGGCAGCAGTTCTCCGCTCTTTTCTTGGAGAAGTATGTGTCGCAGTCCCGCAGAGAGGAACTGCGTAGACAGTTCGAATGGCGGCGACAGGGGGATATGACTGTGTCGCAGTATGAGTCAAGGTTTTCTGAATTGGCTCGTCATGCTGTTTGGATGGTTCCGACTGATCGTGAAAGGATCAGGAGGTTTGTAGATGGCCTTAACTATCATCTCCGTATTCTTATGACCAGAGAGAGAGTATTGGGTGCTACTTTCGAGGAGGTGGTTGATATAGCTTGCGAGATTGAAATGGTTCGCCGTCAGGAGCGAGAGGAGAGGGAGGCTAAGAGGCCTCGAGGATCGGGTAGTTACAGTAGTGCTCCTTCGAGGGGCCAGTTTCAGCAGGGTAGAGGTCGTTCCTTCAGGCCTGCTCAGTCAGCCCGTCTAGAGTACCATGGGGCATCTGCAGGTCGTGGTTATCATAGGGTTGCAGCAGGGACAGTCATCACTCAGCGCCCTTCCAGCTCGTGCTCCGTCAGCCCAGGGTCCTTCTATGCCGAGTGCACCTACTAGACACTCCGGTGCGAGGGGTTTCCTTCATTCCTCTTCTCCAGCACCAGGGAGCTGTTATGAGTGTGGCGAGATGGGTCACATGTGGAGGCAGTGTCCTCATCGTGGGGCTAGTTCGTCTCAGCGGAGGGGTCAGCCCTCGACTTCTGCTCCAGCTACCTTACCACCTGCCCAGCTAGCTAGAGGTGGAGGTCAGGCAGCCAGGGGTCGCCCCAGAGAGGGAGGTCGATCAAGCGGTGGCCAGGCTCGTTTCTATGCTATTCCAGGCAGGACAGATGCTATTGCTTCAGATATTGTCATTATAGGTATTGTTTCAGTCTGCCACAAGGATGCATCTGTATTATTTGATCCCGGTTCCACCTATTCATATGTGTCCTCATATTTTAATCATTATTTGGGTACGCCCCGGGAGTTTCTTGCTTTACCTGTTCATGTGTCTACCCCGGTAGGCGATACTGTTGTTGTAGACCGTGTGTAACGGTCATGTGTAGTGACTATTTGGGGTCTGGATACACGAGTGGACCTATTGCTATTGAGCATGGTGGATTTTGATGTCATTTTAGGCATGGATTGATTATCTCCGTGTCGTGCTATTCTAGACTGTCAAGCTAAGACAGTCACCTTGGCTATGCCGGATGTGCCGTAAATCGAGTGGCGTGGCGTGACTAACTACATTCCTAGTAGAGTGATATCATTCTTGAAGGCCCAACGTATGGTTGGGAAGGGTTGCCTTTCACACCTAGCGTTTGTGAGGGATGTTGGAGCTGAGACTCCAACCATTGAATCGGTTCCAGTTGTGAGGGATTTTTCCGATGTATTTCCTGCAGACCTGCTGGGCATGCCACCGGACAGGGATATTGATTTTGGTATTGACTTGGTGCCGGGCACTCAGCCCATCTCTATTCCACCGTATCATATGGCACCAGCAGAGTTGAAAGAATTGAAGGAGCAACTTCAGGAACTCCTAGATAAAGGGTTCATTTGGCCTAGTGTGTCACCTTGGGGTGCACCGGTTCTATTTGTGAAGAAGAAGGATGGCACGATGAGAATGTGCATCGATTATAGGCAATTGAACAAGGTAACAATAAGAACAAGTATCCTTCGCCTCGCATTGATGATTTATTTGACCAGCGCCAAGGAGCGCGACTGTTCTCCAAAATTGATCTCCGTTCAGGTTATCACCAGTTAAAAATCAGGGATTCATACATTCTTAAGACTGCTTTCCGGACTAGATATGGTCACTATGAGTTTCTTGTTATGTCTTTCGGGCTAACCAATGCCCTAGCAGCGTTCATGCAATTGATGAACGATGTATTTCGGCCTTATCTAGATTCGTTCGTAGTTGTATTCATTGATGATATTCTGGTGTACTCGCGTAGCCAGGAGGAGCACGCGGAGCATTTGCGAGTTGTATTGCAGAGATTGAGGGAGGAGAAGCTGTATGCAAAATTCTCTAAGTGTGAGTTTTGGCTCGGTTCAGTGGCTTTCTTGGGGCACGTACT
Organism: Nicotiana obtusifolia; assembly: GCA_002018475.1. Lineage (NCBI taxonomy): Eukaryota > Viridiplantae > Streptophyta > Magnoliopsida > Solanales > Solanaceae > Nicotiana > Nicotiana obtusifolia. The sequence goes on along the minus strand of MCJB01048399.1, from coordinate 19,618 downwards.
GTCCAACGAGGGTATACAGGTTGATCCAAAGAAGATAGAGGCGGTTCAAAGTTGGCCTAAACCGTCCTCAGCCACAGAGATTCGTAGTTTCCTTGGGTTGGCAGGCTATTATCGCCGGTTTGTTCAGGGGTTTTCATCCATTGCATCGCCCTTGACCAAGTTGACCCAGAAGGGTGCTCCTTTTGTATCGTCGGACGAGTGAGAAGAGAGCTTTCAGAAGCTCAAGACAGCCTTGACCACAGCTCTAGTATTGGTTTTGCCATCAGCTTCAGGTGCATATACTGTGTATTGTGATGCTTCAAGAGTTGGTTTGGTTGTGTATTGATGCAGGAGGGTAGAGTTATTGCATATGCTTCTCGTCAGTTGAAGCCCCATGAGAAGAACTACCCCGTGCATGATTTGGAGCTGGCTGCCATAGTCCATGCACTGAAGATTTGGAGGCATTACTTGTATGGCGTGTCTTGTGAGGTGTTTACTGATCATCGTAGCCTCCAACATTTGTACAAGCAAAAGGATCTTAATTTGAGGCAGCGAAGATGATTGGAGTTGCTCAAGGACTACGATATCACTATATTATACCATCCGAGAAAGGCCAATGTGGTGGCCGATGCTTTGAGCCGAAAGGC
>MCJB01048399.1:0-18972 GCA_002018475.1 Nicotiana obtusifolia | reverse complement strand
TTGAGCCGAAAGGCAGTGAGTATGGGGAGTTTGGCATATATTCCAGTTGGGGAGAGACCCCTTGCAGTTGATGTTCAAGCCTTGGCCAATAGGTTTGTGAGATTAGACATTTCGGAACCTAGCCCGGTGTTGGCTTGTGAGGTTTCTTGGTCTTCGTTATATGATCGCATTAGGGAACGCCAGTGTGATGATCCGCATTTGCTTTCCCTTAGGGACAGAGTTCAGCATAACGATGCTAGAGATGTCACCATCGACGATGATGGGGTGTTGAGGATGCAGGGCCGGATTTGTGTACCCAATGTGGATGGGCTTTGGGAGTTGATTCTGGAGGAAGCCCATAGCTCGCGGTATTCCATTCATCCGGGTGCCGCGAAGATGTATCAGGACTTGAGGCAACACTATTGGTGGAGAAGAATGAAGTAAGATACTATGGGATTTGTAGCTCGGTGTCTCCACTGTCAACAGGTAAAATATGAGCATCAGAGACCGGGTGGCCTGCTTCAGCAGATGGCTATTCCCGAGTGGAAGTGGGAGCGGATTACTATGGACTTCGTTGTTGGACTTCCACGGACTTTGAAGAGGTTCGATGCTATTTGGGTGATTGTGGATTGGCTGACCAAGTCCGCGCACTTCATTCCTGTGTGTACTACCTATTCTTCAGAATGGTTGGCAAGGATTTATATCCGAGAGATTGTTCGGCGCCATGGTGTTCCAGTTTCTATTATTTCAGATAGAGGTACTCAGTTTACCTCGCAGTTTTGGAGAGCCGTACAGAGGGAGTTGGGTACTCAGGTGGAGTTGAGCACAGCCTTTCATCCTCGGACGGATGGGCAGTCCAAGCGTACCATTCAGATACTGGAGGACATGTTACGTGCATGTGTTATTGATTTCGGAGGTTCATGGGATGAGTTTCTACCGCTTGCAGAGTTTGCTTATAACAACAGTTACCAGTCGAGTATTCAGATGGCTCCATATGAGGCTCTGTATGGGAGGCGGTGTAGATCTCCGGTTGGTTGGTTCGAGCCCGGCGAGGCTAGGCTATTGGGAACCGACTTGGTTCAGGATGCTCTAGAGAAGGTGAAAGTAATCCAAGAGAAGCTCCGTACAACGCAGTCGAGGCAAAAGAGTTATGCCGATAAGAAGGTCCGAGATGTGTCCTACATGGTTGGTGAGAAGGTCTTGCTGAAGGTTTCGCCCATAAAGGGTGTTATGAGATTCGGGAAGAAAGGTAAATTGAGTCCTCAGTTCATTGGACCATTTGAAGTGCTTCGGAGAATTGGGGAGGTGGCTTTTGAACTTGCTTTGCCACCCAGCCTGTCGAGTGTACACCCAATATTTCATGTTTCTATGCTCTGGAAGTATATTGGGGATCCATCTCATATTTTGGACTTCAGCACAATTCAGTTGGACGATGATTTGACCTATGATGTGGAGCCACTGGCGATTTTGGGTCGTCAGGTTCAGAAGTTGAGGTCAAAGGATACAGCTTCAGTGGAAGTGCAGTGGAGAGGTCGACCCGTGGAGGAGGCTACCTGGGAGACTGAGCGTGAGATGCAGAGCAGATATCCTCACCTATTTGAAGCTTCAGGTACGTTTCTTGACTCGTTCGAGGACGAACATTTGTTTAAGTGGGGGAGAATGTGACGACCCGGCTAGTCGTCTCATGAGTTACCGCTCCGTTTTCCCCATTTCTACCTTATTATGCTTCGTTATGTTATTTTGGATGTGTGTGCGAAATTTCATGTCATTCGGACATGGTCTGATCGCGTTTTTGATTAAAAGAGTAACTTAGAAGATTTTGAAATTCTTAGGCTTGAATCCAACGGGAATTTGGTGTTGAGAGGTTGTTTGAGCGTTCCGAAGGTTAGAACAAATTCGAATAACGTTATTGGATATGTTGGCATAGTTGGTTGGGGTCCTAGTGGCCCCCGGTGAGTTTAGGGTGGCTAAACGGACTGTTTCGCCCTTGGAAAAAAGTTGCAGAAAAACCAGAAGCAGCAATTTTGTAAAAAGAGTAAAGAGACATCGCAAAGCGGGATATGCTATTGCAAACCCAGTATGCGAGCCGCAAACCATACACCCAGATCGCAGACCTAGACAGTTTTCTGGGCAAAGAATGACGTCAAGAATGCGGTCAGGAATGCGGTCGCATTTCCACAATGCGGTCGCATTTCCACAATGCGGACCGCATATCCACCACACTAAGACCGCAGACCGAGACAGATTTCTGGGCAAAAATCAACGTCAAAAATGCGGTCGCATTTTTGACATGCGGGCCGCAAACCATGCTTTACACTGAACTGCGGTGAAGGCTAGGGTTACGATCTGCGATGGCCATAGAGAAGATGCGGATCGCATGTTGGATATGCGGCGGATATGCGGTCGCATTTTAAACCCGACTGGGGCGTTTTTGTCCCGACTTTTGACCCTTTATAAATAGAAACCAGTACCCATTGGCCATGCAAAATCCACTATCGTTACCATCAAAGAGAAACACCTCCAAAACACCCTTAACCACAGCAAAATCAACCTCAAAAGCTATATCCAAAGGAGATTTTCTTGGACAAATTCTAAAGGAGGGGATTTCGGCCATCTTAAACATAATTGGAGCTATAGAGCTCGGATTGAAGCTGATTTCGAGGCGATTTTTGGGAGACTTTCAAGGGAAACATCGGGTTAAGTGTTCTTAACTCAACTTTGGTCAAATTACTCCAGTATATCGCTATATCTAGTATTTAATTGGTGGTTTAAGTTGGAAAATCTGTGAAGAAAATCCTTAAGTTTAGAATTAAAGATTTGGAGGTCAATCCGATGTCGGAATTCAATAATTTTATATGGTTGGACTCGTTGGGAGATAAGGAACCCGTTGATGTGAAAATTTCTGAGCTTCGAGAAGTGGGTCGGGGCTCGGGTTTTGCTAATTTCGTAATTTCTTGATATTTTCCGATTTGTTTTAATTGGGCTTGTTACCCCAGCATATTGTGACATATTAGTTCTGATTTTGGATAGATTCGACGCGCGTGGAGGCCAATTCGAAGGGCAAAGGCGTCGCGGGCTAGGGATTTAGCTGGTTCGAGGTGAGTAGTGATTGTAAATGATGCTCTGAGGGTTTGAAACCTCGGATTATACATCGTAGTGCTATATTGAGGTGAGGCACGCGCTCGATGATGAGCGTGGGGGTCTTTTACTACTAGGGATTGTGACTTGGTCCATCTCGATTGATGATTTTACTGCGTATTTGACAGAAATATATTTGTTATCATTATGATTGGGCTGATTGCCATATTTGGACTTCGTGCCAACTATTCGAGCCCTTCGGGGATTTCTATCACTGTTTCCTCACTATTTTGACTTATTACTTGAACTCGGTCATGCTATTTACACTGTTTTACAACTCAGCCACTTTTACTCAGTTTTGAGACTTAAACAATATTTTAAATGATGTTTTTGGCTGAGGACTACTGTTTTACTATAGCCCGAGGGGCTTGTGATGATTTTCTGACTGAGTGCGGCTGAGGGCCAGATGTGAGGTTTTACTGAGTGATATAAGGCCGAGCGCCTGAGATACTTGATGTGCCACGAGGTAGCTTGTGACTGATATGAGGCCGAGGGCCTGAGATACTGTATATACGCCATGAGGTGGCTTGATTGATATGAGGCCGAGGGCCTAGATATATGCCACGAGGTGGCTTGATATTGCGCTTGGGCCGTAAGGGGCCCCTCCCGGAGTCTGTACACCTCCAGTGAGCGCGGGTACCCATTGTGATGTGAAATATAGCTCGAGGGGCTGATATTGTATTATGTGATAGCCCGAGGGGCTGATGTTGTACTATGTGATAGCCCGCGGGGCCGATATTGTTCCATGTGATAGCCCGAGGGGCTGGTACGGTTTTACGATATTGCCCGAGGGGCGGATTTGTTGATATATATATATATATGGCCCGAGGGGCGATGTTTTACTTCACATTATTTACCTAAAAGATTACATGTTTTTTTTTTACCTGTTGAAAGGAGATTTTACTCGATTTTTCACTGATTTACTGTTTGCGAATGATGTTTTAATGCTTCATTATAGAATGCCTTGTGCTTTGTGTGTTTTCTTACTTTGAGTCGTTATTTATGCTTATTACTCACTGAGTTGGAGTACTCACATTACTCCTTGCACCATGTGTGCAGATTCAGGCGTTGTTGGTTCCGCTCCGGAGTACTGATTGCTCCCGTCTAGGCGGTGATCCAGAGACTACGAGATAGCTGTTGGCGTCCGCAGCCCCGTATCTCTTTCATCTTGTTGTTCCTATGTTCTTCAAAAATTGTGCTAGATATTGTAATTAGTAATCTTGTTATTAGGATTCATTAGTTGCTCATGACATTATGACACTCCGGTTTGGGCTGTTGTCGGGATGGTTAGCTATATTTTCCGCGAATGATTGCTATTAAACTATGCTTGTATTATTTTCTTGTTAATTGACTGCTTAAAAATGAGATTTTAGTTAAATTGGCTGGCCTTGTCTTCACGAGAGGCGCCATCACGATCGGGTTCGGGGTAAGGGTCATGACACTAATATCTAGAATTCTGGTTATGTCCTTTTATTATGAGTTATTTAACTTAATATTATAAGGTTATTTTTGTAAACCGGCATTGTATTCATGCTTTTATAATAATATAGATATAAGCTCTCCTGTTTCTAAATGGATTTGAACAATATAATATGTTTTCAAATTAAATTAGTAATAGGAATTTTTTAAGAAGTATATTCTAAAAGTAATAGGATTACATGGCTAAAAATATGTCCATATCCCGAAAGTAATTATGCTAATACAAAATCTAACATGTTCCTAAAAGTATTATGTTTACATGCTAACATGTAGTACTATATATCTATGTCCAAAAATAATTATGCTAATAGGCTTCCTAAAAGTAATTATGTAGGATTCCTAACGTGTAGTATTATATCCTAAAAACTTATAGGATTACAAGGCTAATGTCTAGAATTCTGGTTATGTCATTTTATTGTGAGTTATTATACTTAATATTAAAAGATTATTTTTATAAACCAACATTTTATTCATACTGTTATAATAATATAAATTATACGTACCGAAAAAGATTTTTCACCAATATGCACAAATATAACCTGAGGAATACGTTTTTATCCACTGTGTGATTTATTCCTTATTAGTGTGGCTGGTCCAATACATTTGTTCAAGTAAATCAACCTTAACAGGAAGATCCCTTACCTTCTATTTAATTTTTACACTTCAGGGCATTATTCATAAGTAAAAAGATGGGGCCATCTAAAAGATTGATCTCTTGAGACACAAGACGAACAAACATTCCTAAATGGTAATCACAACACTAAGGCATCCAAAAATTCCTTGGCAATCAAGTGAAGAACAAACATTTTCTCAAGACACCAAAGATGCTAAAGTAAAAGAATAATCCTAATTAATATGAACTCTATATATTAAACCGTATCTCACAAATCAAAAGAAGTATTAGATTTCTTGGCTATCTATTAAACTATTTGCAGATGAGTTTGGAATTCCAAATATCACATTTCATAGAAGTAGTTAAAGCAAAGGCAATCGAAGTCGGAGTTCAACACGACGGACTGCTAACAGTTTTAACGTTGTGTTTTGTTTTTTATCTAATAGTGGTTTCCACAGGTCATCTATGGAAGAACAAAAAGAAGAAGAAAAAAGGGAAAATTCAACGAGTATTAACGAGGTCAATGTCCATTGGAGTTTTGCATGGAGGTGAATTGGCTCTTGAAAGACTAGTTGACTACCATCAAGCCAAGGCAAACGTTCAGTTGGTGGATGTTACAGAGACGGAGCTGGATTCTCTACTCAATGAGGAGCTACCTGATTTCAAGAAACTACAAGTAAGTCTAATTTGTTTATCTACTATTCCAAATTCTATTGGAAGCAGTCTCTGCTTTCCTAAAGGCTAGGGTAAGATCTGCGTACATTCTACCCTCTTCAGACCTCACTTATGAGGTTACACTAGATATGTTATTGTTGTTCTTGCTGTACTATTCGAAATTAAACAGCAAAAACAATTTTTATATGGGGCCAATATTGGAAAAGGAGAATTGGATGAGTCATATATGCTCAGATACCTTGTGAAAAAAATGAACATTAAACTTAACTCCCCAAAGACTAACTCTGTAGGTGAGGAATGTCTGAATTAGTGAGGCAGATAATGCGATATCTCTTAAAATTGGAGCGAACCCAAATGAATTGACCAAGTCAAATCAAGGGGTTGAATTAGCACCACAAGAGACTAAAACGATGTCATGACTAAACAAGAGTTTCTTTAATAATGGCTTGGTCGAAAGTCGTGAAGTCAGACCACCAATCCCTTATAGAGCCGATGTGGCGATTCTTCAACATTTATTGGTGGCCTTAAATGATCATAGCATGCTAGTTTTGGAGGTTCTTTGTTTTTCTTTTAATTTTAATTTGTCAAAAGAATTAAGTGAATTTTTAGAAAAAAATAAGAGTTGTTATGGACTTGAGTACACTCACTTCTTAAATTACTGAAAGGGATTACGATATAATTTTGTCATTTTTTGGAATTACAAAAAGAACTGAAATTGAAACGAGTCTGCAATTGTTTTTACTGTTAACTAGAGGTGTATTACAAAGCTGGAAATGAGGGGAAAAGAAAGCAAGGCAGTGAAGAGATTGGAGTCTGCAATAAGGGAAGCCCAGTTAAAGAGAAAGCCACACGAAGCTTATGAGTTTGAGATGTTACTTGTGGAATCGGTCATTTACCAGGTTTTTTTCTTCACTTAATCGTGAACTAGTGATATGTTTTTTTTTTTTTTTTGAATTGACTAATAAGGATAAAATAAAAAAGACGATTGATTACATTAGATCTTAATGTTATAAGGTTTAAATTAAATCATTAAACTCTTCATTTTTTTTCTCTTTCCTCTCGCCTGGCGGCCCTGGCCTTTTCCGTCCAAAAAATATTTTAAAAACAAAGTGGCTCTGGTCAGTGTGTTACAACTTCTTTACATAAAGCTAATGCAAATTGATCGAAGGAAAAGAAACGAGGCACGACAGAAACAAAACTACCACTTGCATTTTTTCCCTTTACAAAATTTAAGTCTATGTTATAGTAACTTGGTTGTCCTATTATTTTTGTAGGGAGATTTCATTAAGGCGCTAAGTTATAAGTGCTTAAATGATGAATTTATTACCGATGCAAGGCGTCCGCTTTATAAGGTACGTTAATGTTTACTTGATTGAACATCACAAGTCATTGGTCTCAATCCCACGACTAATTAACATTTATAGTCGAGATTACTAATATTATGTGGTTACTTATTAACGTTTATAATTGAAGTTTACCTATAATTACCTTATAATTAGCTTATCTTATACTCCCTTCGTTCACTTTTACTCGTCTACTATTTTAAAAATAAATTTTTAATTTTACTTGTCCACTTTCGCATATCAAGAGAAAAATAATTTATTTTTCCTGTTTTATCCTTAGCATCAATTACTCATTTCAAATCATTTTTTCAAATCCATAAGACTATACACCAATTAATATGTACATCATGGTAAATTATGCACTTTATTTATTATTTCTTAAGGGGTGTGCAAAGTCAATAGTGGACAAATATAAGTCGGTACCCAAAACTTTAACTCTTTTGTTTTTTAAACTTTTCTGTAAGGTTTGTTATCTCTCTTGGCTTGCTTCTTATTCAGACCATGGTTTTGTTTCTCTGTTTTGATAATTATTTTAAACATCTTGAGATAACTTTTTGCAGGCTATAATATACCTCTCAGATGGGTATACTGAAGAAGCAAAAAAATTCTGGTGGGAGTTCAAAGGAATTAGAGAACATATGAAAAGATCACGCAATATACAAGATGTACAACTTTTTGAGATCACGACAGATTTCGACAAATTTATGTGCATTGTTAAATCTCTCGGTGAAGATATCAAGCAGGCTAAAGCGAAAGCCAACAAAAATAAATGAATGATATTCCGATTCAGCTACACCTTGCTGATAAAGTATTTGTGTTCTCTTTTACCTTTCAGTTTGATTGTATAATGTTTATGTTCAAGAACTTTGCACCGCAGGTCGTATTGTATCCAAAATTATGCACTACATGTTTATCGTATTGTTAGTCTGAATTTCAGGCATATTGTGAATATATCAAACAAAAATCATCATTAATGTTTAAAGCTTCTTATCCAATCCAATTTCGAGTACCATCTTACCATTTTTGCCCTCCCTTTGTTATATGTAGTGATAGCATGCTTCTACTTAGTAGCACATGGTTAATATTTGATTAATAGCCTGTTTGGCCAAATTTCTCCAAACCTAGAAGTACTTTTTTTTCTTCCAAAAAGTGCTTTTTTTAAAGTTGAAGTGTTTGGCCAAGCTCTTGGAAGAAAAAAAGTGCTTTTGAGAAGAATGAAAAGCAGTTTTGGATAAGCAGAAAAAAGTAATATTCTCCCCAAAAGTACTTTTGAGAAAAGTACACTTAGAAGCACTTTTTAAAAGTTTGGTCAAATACTAATTGCTACTCAGAAGTGGTTTTCAAATTAATTAGCCAAGCACAAACTGCTTCTCACCAAAAGTACTTTGAGAAAAGCACTTTTGAGAAAAAATACTTCTCAAAATAAGCTGATTTTAGAAGCTTGGCCAAATATACTATAAGTTGTATATATAGACTTGAGAAAGTAAAAGCACAAATCATTAGTATTTAAAATTGAAAGTACAAGATGGGCGTGAATTGTAACTAAATTAAAAACTTAGTTGACGCAGAAGAGAATTAGTCGGCTTCACTTTATCAGAAGGTTTGATTGACGATGAAAATAAATTGCAAGAAATTTAAAGGCTGAGAACACAAGAATTTTATATTGGTTCAGTACCGGTATAGTACCTACTTCCAGTTCCCTTGGGTCACAAAGGTTCTCTTAGATCTTCAGTAGTTTGTTATAGTAGTAGTGGTTTTTGGATCGTTTACCACTAACGATTTTCAGCAACAATGTTTTACAAACTTGACACAACTCTTGTTTTTTTTCCTAACACTTCCTATCTTTTGAGATATTGGTAAACTCAGGAATACAGTATTTGTGCTAAGAACTAGAAAGGCATAGAAAACAATGGTAAATTGCGTAATTGAATTCTTGAGTCTACTAGTCTTCTTATACGAGAGTCTTGAGTAGCCGTTGCAGATTGACCCTTGATTGAGGCACAAAATATTCTAAGAGATTTGACCCAAGGGGTGCCTCAAAATCCTGCTCAAGAGATGGGCTGGATTCATTAACTTCCTTCCTTTTCGTATTCATAATCAAGGGAATGATTTGTAGTTTTACTTGCTCGATCAATCTTCACAATCTCCAGATTCCAAATTGATACTTGAAATAAGGACTGTCTTCATATAGCGACTGCACTTAATCTTGTTTCCTTTTTTATGGCCTTGGCATCCTTTGATTTAGTATTGTCCTTGTTGCACTTGATCTTGTTTCCTTTCTAATATCCTTGACATATTTGACTTCCTTTGATTGAGCATTGCCCTCCTAATTTTCTGCAATTAAACAAATACAATTAAATTTGCACTATTGTCATCATTGAAACTTAAGTGTAACACTCTCCCCCTTTTTGATGATGACAATAGAAAGTAAACAGAGTACACTTCCCTTTCATGTCCTAAAATGTTGTTCCCCCTGAGTTGTTGCTCTGCTTTACTCTCACGTTTCCCTCCCTTTGACATCATTCAAAAAGAAAGAAGCAAGTGCAGATAACACAGACATAAACATAGTAGTTAGGGTAGCAGATATTATGCCTTCAGTAGAGGCACATGGTGATGGTTCTTACAGACCAAAGCAAAAGAAATTAACAAAACAAAACAAAGAGCAAAAAAGATTGTTTTAAACACACACACAACTTCCTTAGTTCCTCCCCAGAAAGTATTTTAGCGTAATGATCACTTTGGTGCAGAAAGAGTCATAGGAGGTTTCAACTTTTTGGTGATTTTGTCCATCTTCTTTGTCATGGAGTAGAATGCCCCGATTCCTTGCCTCCTTGTGGCTCCCATGTCCATCCTAAGCTTAGCCACATCTGTACCTGTTTCTTTGGTGACTTTCCTGATCTTGTCTACTTGTTCTTTCATTACAATGAGCATGGTTTTTACCCCATCTAGTCCTTGCTGAATCTGTTGTAGGTTGGTGGTAGTAGTCGACTGAGGCTCAGTTGATTCAATGGTTGGATCAACCTGTACTGAAGCCCTTTCAACCTTGGCAAGTCTGACCCATCCATCGTCACTTAAGGTGTGACCCATCATAATAAAAGTTGTCTTATCATAGGTGCTAGAAATGTACTTGGGTGGAAAAGGTGATAAATCAACCTTCTAACCTCAAGAACATGTGAGATGAGCAAGCCATAGAGTAAACAAGCAGCAGAAGAAGATATGTCTCTGATACTTTCAAGCATATACTGACGAATCCACACAAACTAGCCAAGCCTTTTATTGTTCACAAGGCAGTAAAGAACAATGATATCCCTAGTAGTCAAAGTGCTGAGAGACCCAGTCCTAGGAAGGAGAGTAGTAGCAATCATGTGGGCTAACACACAGTGTTCAAATTTAAGACTTTTAGGACCAATGTCAGGAGAGTTTTCAGACAGAAAAGTTTTTGCCTCTTCTAAAGTAACTTCAAAGTCTTTTGGCCAGGAGTTTTGCACAAAAACATCATATCCATGAAACTTAGCAGAAAAGATCTTCTAAAATTGATAAGAATTAAGAATAATACGAGTACCTAGAACCATTGACTCCAAATCATCTTTGTCATTAATGAACAAATTTGCATAAAACATCCTCACAGGTTCTTCATACATAGAATTTCCAACAATATCAAATAGTGGAGAAAGACGTTGAAAATCAAAGATATAAATCATATCACAGTGCATATTTTTCATAAGAGAGAGACTTACAGAGCGTCCATAAGCCATATATTTAAACTTATAAGACTCAAACCTCGATTTCTCACTTGGTCCATAGAAGTTCAGTTTATCTTCTAGCCCAAAATCAGTGCTTTCCATTTTCCCTTTCTTGCATGCAAGACTTTTGGGGTTTTGCTCCATTGATCTTTTTCCTGCCTTCTTCTAGCTAATAGGAAGATCCTCCGATGAGTCACTGCTTTCATTATCAGTTTTGAGAAGGTCTAAGTCAAGGGATGATTCAAGGTCGACGGTTTCTTTAGGGTTTTGGGATTTTTGAAACCGTCTGCATTGTCTTGTGGCAGTGGAGGATGAGAGGTTTTTTAGCCATGGTTGAGGAGTTGGTGAGAAGTGATGGAGAATGACAGAGGAGGAGGGTACTTAACTGGGCTCTTGGAAGATTGAAGTGTTGCATCGGTTAGAGGAAAGGGTAGGTTTAGATAAAGTGACACTTCTGAGAAGTTGCTTCGGCTCTTTTAACGCAGTAGACAATATCGTTCTTCCAAAAGAGGTTTTGTAAGAATATCAGCAAGTTGAGATTCAGTACTAATGAACTCTAACAAAATATCACCTTTTGCAACATGATCACGAATAAAATGATGCTTAATTTACATATGTTTTTTCCTAGACTGATGCACAGAATTTTTTGACAGACATATAGCACTTGTATTATCACAAAATATAGGAGTAGAAGTAAGAGTCAAATCATAGAAGTTGATGCATGATCCAAAGAATTTGTATACATCAGCTTCTAATTGTTAAATACTCTACTTCAGTGGTTGACAAAGCAACACAATTTTGTTTCTTGCTATGCCAGGAGATTAGAGCATTCCCCAGTAATTGGCATGTGCCACTCGTACTTTTTCTGTCAGTCCTATCACGTGCAAAATCTGCATCAGAAAAACCTTTTAAATCAAAATTGTTAGAATGACCATACCATAGTCCTAATTTAGTGGTCGCAATGAGGTATCTAATAATGCATTTGACTGCAGTCAAATGAGATTCCTTTAGAGCCGACTGAAATCTTGCACACTTACAAACACTAAACATTATATCTGGTTGACTAGCAGTGAGATATAGTAGAGATCCAATCATTCCTCTATACATTGTTTCATCCACACTTTTTCCATTCTAGTCCTCTTCAAGAGTAGTTGTTGGACTCATTGGAGTTCCAATAGGCTTTGCATTCTCCATTCCAAACTTTTTTATGATTTCCTTGGTGTACTTGATTTGGCTAATAACGATTCCTTTGGAAGATTGCTTGATTTTTAATCCAAGAAAGAAAATTAGCTCTCCCATCATGCTAATTTCAAATTCTCCTTTTATAATATGAGCAAATTCTTCACATAATACAGAGTTAGAACTTTCAAAAATAATATCGTCTACATAAATTTGAGTAATAAGATTACCTGAATTTGAATGTTTAATGAACAAAGTTGTGTCAATATTACCTCGTTTGAAGCCTTGATTTAGAAGAAAAGAGCTTAGTCTTTCGTACCAGGTTCAGGGGGCTTGTTTGAGTCCGTATAAAGCTTTTGACAACTTGAATACATGGTTTGGAAAATGGTTGCTTACAAATCCAGGAGGTTGTTTCACATATACTTCTTCAGAGGTATATCCATTTAGGAATGCAAAAGCAAGTGTAATTCGAATGGATTCTAATCTTTCTACAGGAGAAAATGTTTCATCATAGTCGATTCCTTCTTGCTGAGAGTAACCTTGGGCGACTAGCCTTGCTTTGTTACGAACTACTTGACCAGATTCGTTCATCTTATTTATGAAAACCCATTTAGTTCCTACGACAGAAGCATTGGATGATTTTGGAATCAAGGTCCACACTTTATTTCTTTCAAATTGATCAAGTTCATCTCTCATGGCTTTGACCCAGTAGTAATTTTGAGGGCTTCATCAACCTTTTTTGGCTCAAGTTGTGATATTAAGGCCATGTGAGAGTTGAGCTTTTGAGATATTCTGGTAGTGATACCTTCTTGTGGATTTCCAATGATGAACTTGTGGTAATATCCAGGTTCACTTTTTCATTCATTTGGAACACCTATGACTAGCTCCTTTTCCAATATAGTTAACTATTTAGCAGAAGATGGTTCCTAGATTTTAATATGCTCCTCATTTGACTGATTTTACTGATTGGTCGCCTGATCGTGACTGTCTTTTCCTGTAACAACAGACTTTGGGACAATAGAAATTTCCTCATCTTTAGGAAGTTGTTCATTCTTTAAGCGAGGGTTAGTATCCACAAAAACAACATGAATGGATTCCTCAATATACAAGGTTCTTTTATTGAATATTGTATATCCTCTGCTTGAGGGAGAATATCCAAGAAAAATACATTCGTCGCTTTTTGGATGAAACTTACCCAGATTATCCTTTCCATTATTGTGAATAAAGCATTTACAGCCAAATGGATGAAAATAACTGATGTTGGATTTCTTACCATTCCATAGCTCATATGGAGTCTTTTTAAGAATGGGTTGAATCAGGCATCTGTTGATGATATGACATGTTGTGCTTACAGCTTCTGCTAGAAGTGGTGTGGGAGAGAGTTTTCCACAATCATGGTTCGTGCCACGTCCTGCAAGGTTCTGTTCTTACGTTCTACCACTCCATTTTTGAGGTGATCTTAGGGAAGAGAAGTTGTGAGAAATTCCTTGATCATTACAGAAGTTTTTAAAGGCTCTGCTTTTGAACTCTCCTCCATGGTCACTTCTTATAGTAGAAATGTAATATCCCTTTTCACGTTGTACCTTCTTACAGAATACTTCAAAATTCCTTAGAGCTTCATCTTTATGGCTCAGAAAAATAACCCAGGTAAAACGAGAAAAATCATCTACAATAACACAGGCATATTTTCTACCACCAATGCTAGCAGTTCTAATTGCACCAAAAAGATCCATATGCAAAAGTTGAATGGGTTTTATAGTAGAAATAATATTTTTGATTTTAAAAGATGAACGAGTTTGTTTTTCTAATTGACATGCATCACAAATTTGATCTTTTGAAAAATCTAGTTTTGGAAGGCCAATAACAAGATCACGTTTGGAAAGTTTTTGAATAGTATGGAGGTTATCATGGCCAAGCTTTCTATGCCATAACCAGGTATCATCAATCATTATAGCTAAACAAATTTGATTCCCTAGACTGTCAATATTGCTAAGAGTATAGACGTTTCTATCTCTACTTCCAGATAGAATAATTTTACCTGATTCGTCTTCGATGAACCAACCATATTTTTTGGAACGAACCTTATAGTCACTATCGCACAGTTGACTGATGTGGAGCAGGTTGTAACCAAGTTCGTCTACTAAGTAGACATTATCTACATCACATGATGAGCTGAGGGGAACTCTTCCTACTCCAATTATATTTTCTTTTGATTTGTCTTAGAAAATGACAGACCCACCATCAAGCTTAGTGACAGATTTGAATAATTGTTTGTCACTTGTCATGTGTCTGGAACACGCACTATCGAGATACCATTTCCCTTTTCGATTCTTCTTGTGATGTTCCTGCAAAAAACAGATTACTTATTTTTAGGTACCCAAGCCTGCTTGGGTCCTGGACGGTTAGTATTCTCATTGTTATCCTGGTTAGAGGCCTTGGGTCGCCAAACCCATCTTTTGTTATTCTTGAACTTGCAATGATTAGAGGTATAATCAGATTTTCTGCAATAAAACAAGATGGATTGATAGGACTTTCAGAAGTCTTATCTTTAAACCTGCAACGGTTAGATTTATGCCTATTTTTGCCATAGTGAGTGCATGCAGTGTAAGTTCTTCCCCTAAATGAATTGATACGAGAAGTTGACTGGTTAGGTCTGATAGAACTTTGACTGGTGGATTTTCTCAATCCATTCAGTTGAAGTTGAAGTTCATGAACTTCTTCTTGAAGTTCATTACATTTGGGGCAGGGGAACGTACATCACTAGTTCTTTCATCTGCCATGAGACCAAGTTCACTTGAATCTTCATCACTGTCACTCATTCATATCCATATGAAGCACATGTTGGCAATTTTTCATGATCAGATTATTCTTCATCACTCCAGGCTCCAAAAGACTTTTCTTTTGAAGGTTTCTGCTGAGTTTCTTCTTCAGTTCAGGGCACTCTGCTTGAATGTGTCCGTGTTTTCCACATCCCATCTTACATTTTTTGAAGTTTGGCTTGCCTCTTCTATTGTTCCTATTCCTCCTCATCATGCTTGTCACGACTTTGGAGAGCATAGCAATGTTTTCATCTTGTTCTCTTCCTCCTCCTCCTTCTTCTTCTTCTTCAATTTCTGATTCAGCCACAATTTCTTTAAAAGCGATTGTCTTCCTTTTCTCTTGATGAACTTACATGTCTAAGTGTGTTTTCTCAAAAGCAATAAGGTCACCTCTGAGTTCATCATATGACGTCTTGTCGATATCGTGACATTCAAGAGCAATAAATTTGGGTTGCCAAATAGTGGGTAGACTTCTTAGGATTTTTCTGACATGTTCTCCGCTTCTAATTGGTCTACCAAAGAATTTCAAGTCTCCAAGAATTTTGCTGAATCGAGAGAATATTTCTTCAACAGATTCTCCGTCTTTCATTTGAAATAGTTCATAGTCACGCACAAGGAGATTTATTCTTGTCTCCTTGTTGGTTCCTTCATATGTGACTTCTAACTTGTCCCATATTTCTTTAGCAGTTTCACCGCTTAATATCGTTTCATAGTCTTCACCACTAATGGCATTGTATAAAGTATTTTTAGCCTTAGCATTCACTTGAATAAAAGCTGCTTATTCTTCAGATGTCGTGTCGTGTGACATTGGAAGATTTTCCTTTTTGATTGGAAGATTTTCCTTTTTGATCACACGTCATACTTTGATGTCGTGTGACATTGTATAGGTTTCATACGCACTTTCCAGTGTGAAAAGTGCTAGCCATTGAAGTATGGTAGTCTTACTTGAGAAATCCCTTCTTGAAACAGAGCTTTGACGTCATGATCTTTTTCTCACTTGCTGTTGGGCAATATTATGAGTTGTAGCTCTGATACCAATTAAAAGTACGGGGGGGAGGGGGGGTGAATTGTAGCTAAATTAAAAACTTAGTCGACTCAAAATAGAATTAGTCGACTTCACTTTATCAGCAGGTTTGATTAACGATGAAAATACATTGCAAGGAATTTAAAAGCTGAGAACATAGGAGTTTTATACTGGTTCAGTACCGGTATGGTACCTACATCCAATTCCCTTTGGTCGCAAAGGTTCTCTTAGATCTTCAATAGTTTGTTACAATAGTAGTGGTTTTTGGATCATTTACTACTAACGATTTTTAGCAACGATGTTTTACAAACTTGACATAACTTTAATTTTGTTTCCTAACACTTCCTATCTTTTGAGACACTAGTAAACTCGGGAATACAGTGTTTGTGCTAAGAACTAAAAAGGCATAAAAAATAGTGGTAAGTTGCGTAATTGAATTCTTGAATCTACTAGTCTTCTTATACGAGAGTCTTGAGTAGCCGTTGCAGATTGAACCTTGATTGAGGCACAAAATATTCTAAGAGATTTGACCCAGCGGGTGCCTCAGAATCCTACTCAAGAGATGGGCTAGATTCATTAACTTCCTTCCTTTTCGTATTCATAATCAAGGGAATGATTTGTAGTTTTACTTGCTCGATCAATCTTCACAATCTCCAGATTCCAAATCGATCCTTGAAGTAAGGATTGTCTTCATATAGCGACTGCACTTGATCTTGTTTCCTTTTTGATGGCCTTGACATCCTTTGATTCAGCATTGTCCTTGCTGCACTTGATCTTGTTTCCTTTCTGATATCCTTGATATATTTGATTTTCTTTGATTGAGCACTGCGCTCCTAATTTTCTGCAATTAAACAGATACAATTAGATTTGCACTATTATCATTATTGAAACTTAAGTGTAACAAAAATCATATCACGCAAAAAGTAATCCAAGAATTCAAACTCATATGACACCATTAAATCTTTAAGCAAAATAGCAAGTGAAAGAATAACACATAAAAAGATGAAAATAGAGAAGAAAATCGCATCACCCTAATTTAAGAAGACTACGACTTTGAAGTTTGAATTTTTCATATCATCCCTCTACATGTTCCTGATTTTCACGGCAGATTTTTTGGCGGAGGGGCAACAGGAGCGCGCCTCAATCCTCTGCAGTGAAGGCATGCTCCCAAAACTCGACGGTATCTCCTCAATTTTACCGCACCAATTGCTCGAGACAGGGAAATGAATTCATTGACATGTTCCAATGTTTGATCGAATTATGTTCGATCTTCAAGAACCTTAGATTAAGGAAACCCCCAACACCAACTGTCCATTTTCTCCCAATGCAGGCAGAAAGTAGGTTTAGCACCTCAAGGTTTGGTAATGCACCAATTCTTGAAATTTCATCCCAAGAGAAGCCACAACAAGATAAAGTTAACTCTTTTAGGCTTTGAGGGAAGATCATGCTAATTCCACTCATTGGAAACTCGCTACAGTGATAGATTGATAGATAGCTAGTGTTTCAAGATATATTAGACACATGAGAGAGCTGAACAAAGAGCCCCAATGCTCCAAAGTCATAAGTTCAAGTTGGACTAAATTTGGTGCTGTGTTGCAATTTCACTTATATCATCCTCATTTACTAAAACTACTTTTGAAAAGCTCTCTAATTTCTCTAACTCGAAAACATCTTCTTTTTCTGCCCCAACACCATAGAAATGAACTTCCCCTTCACTTATATCGACATGCTTTAAGTTTATCATGTCCCACATAGACCCTGGAAGAGTTAAGATACCACTTTTGGTCTCGCGCTAAAGTTTCCAGGTTTGTAAGGTTCGATATGGCTGGTGGAATTTCACTAAAATTTCCAACAATTGACAAGTAACTTAAATAAATCAAGGATGTTATGTCCTCGAGAGATGAAGCCTCGATCACAACGTTCTTCAAGTCCAGTATTGTAAGTGATGATTTGAACGAGTCTGAACTAAATGCTCCACTTGGTATGAATTTGTTCATTTCATTAATGTGGGGATATAACCTCAAACTATGGATGCGCTGAGTCGGACGAAGCCACTTGATGAAGTGATGCTGTTTAGAGCAAACTAGGACCCGTTGTATATCACTAGATGAATTAGTAGTAGAAGCAGCACGATCAAAAGCATGAGATCTGAAAGAAGAAGAAGAAGAAGATCTAACAATGAGAAAACATACCCAATTAATATAAAGGCAAATCAAAATAAAACAAAATTAGAGGGTGTTTCTTTATACCTATCAACTTTCAACGAAAAGTTCTCTTCTCTAGCTTTACTCAAACAAAAATCTAGTACCAAATCGTGAAGACGAACAAATTTATTCCACCAAGGGGAAATCTTTGCGCAACCTGTTTACTCTAAAATTCGAGAAACAATTGAATTTATTCGTGGTGCTAAGGATATGTGAAATTATTCAATACAATGAAAAATATGGCAGTAAATAATAATTGAATGAAGGATGATCAAACCGTTAGGGTTGAATAGATTTTCTGAAATAAAACAATATGCAATGAGAAGTAAATAATTCTGCTAAGAGATAGCAATAATAATGAGTATTTCTGTGATGGGTATCGTGTGTTACAATGAAGATAAATGCTCCTCTTATAGGTAGAAGAAGAGTCCTACATATGGCAAAATCCTGATTCAAGATAAATTCCCATAATTACGGGATGGAATTTCCCTAAAATAATGATTTAACGTCTATGATAATTGGGACCGTGACTCCCGCCGAAATATCAGGAACCCACGAGATCTTCGGTCTTCCCGTTATACGAAATTGATCCTTTTGCCATAAGATGCACCTTCCTTGACCAGCGTCGATTGCCTTACCGTGATCGCTTCAACTCCGAACCCAACGATGCCCGATTTCGGGCTTTCCTTCCCGAAATGCTGATCCGGATACGAAGTAGTCCGGTCTTGTATTACGCTTGAGCCCGACCTTCCTTATACGCTCGATTGTATCCGACC
>MCJB01048398.1:42997-131937 GCA_002018475.1 Nicotiana obtusifolia | reverse complement strand
AACCAAGACTCCGCTTACCGCAATTTCTGATACGGCGAGATATAGGTATAGTAATTCGCTTGACTTCGGCGTATGTAACAGAGGGGGGCTAGAGAGATACCTTTTGAGTTCCTCTAAAGCGCGCTGGCATTCCGGTCCCCATGAAAATTCATTCTTCTTCTTCAGCAAGTTGAAAAACTCATGGCTTCTGTCCGATGATCGGGATATGAAGCCACCCAAAGCAGCGATTTGGCCGGTAAGTTTTTGTACGGCCTTGACACTGTCGACGACCTTTATGTCCTCGATAGCCTTGATCTTATCCGGGTTAATTTCTATCCCTCTGTTAGAGACCATGAATCCGAGAAATTTCCCGGACCCTACTCCGCACGCACATTTCTTCGGGTTCAGCTTCATGTTGTATTTCTTCAAAATGTTGAAGGTTTCCTGTAAATGACTAAGATGGTCCTCTGCTCGGAGAGACTTAACCAACATATCATCAATATAAACTTCCATGGTTTTTCCTAGTTGGCTTTCGAACATTTTATTTACCAGGCGCTGATAAGTAGCCCCGGCGTTCTTAAGCCCGAACGGCATCACATTATAGCAATAAGTGCCATATTTGGTGATGAAGGACGTTTTTTCTTGATCGTCCTTGTCCATCCGAATCTGGTTGTACCCAGAATAGGCGTCGAGAAAGCTTAGCGTCTCGTGGCCGGCCGTGGCATCGATCATTCGATCGATGTTGGGCAGTGGGAAAAAGTCTTTAGGGAAAGCTCTATTTAAATCTTTATAGTCTATGCACATTCTAAGTTTGTTTCCTTTTTTTGGTACTACCACTACGTTAGCTAACCATTCGGGATATTTTACTTCTCGGATGGACCCTATATTTAGCAGTTTAGTTACCTCTTCCTGAATGAAGGCCTGTTTGGCTTCAGATTGAGGCCTCCTTTTCTGCTTGACCGACCGAAATTTCGGGTCGACACTTAGCTTATGTGTTGCAATCTCCGGTGGTATGCCTGTCATATCCAAATGGGACCAGGCAAAAGAATTTTCATTAGTTGAAAGAATAGAGAGTAATTTATTCCTGAGCTCGGGATTCAAGCCCGAGCCCAGGTATACCTTCCGATCGGGCGCGTCTTGTCGAATAGGGATTTGTTCCAACTCTTCGATCGTTGATTTGGTCGCATCGGCTTCATCGGGGATCACAAAGGATCGGGGGACCCCAAAGCTGTCGTCATCGAGCTGATCCAGTCCGCCCTCCTCCGTCGAAGGCGGCTTTGTGGTTGCTATTTGGACTCTCGATTGGGGTCTACAGGCTTTGATGTTGTTCCATCTATCGCGAACATTTCCCTCGCTGCATGCTGCTCTCCATAGACGGTGATGACTCCTTCATCCGATGGGAACTTCAGCATCTGGTGTAGAGTAGATGGCACTGCCCTGATGTCATGTATCCATGGTCTACCGAGTAGGGCATTGTATCTCATGTCCCCTTCATTTACACAAAATCTTGTTGCTTTGGTTGTCCCGGCAACGTCGACCATTAAATTTATTTCCCCTTTCGTTGTTTCTGAGGCCATATTGAATCTATTAAGTATTCTGACCTCCGAGATGATTTGATCAGTCAGTCCTAGCTGTTCGATGACCCAGGACCGAACTATATTGGCTGAGCTCCCGGGGTCGACCAGAACACGCTTTATTCGGGTATCCTGCACCAGCATCGATATTACCAATGCATCGTTATGAGGTTGCGTCAGGCCATCAATCTCTCTATCACTGAAGCATAGAGTCCCCTCGGGCGCATAATCTCGAGTTCGTTTCTCTCGAGTGATCGAAATTTTAGTGCGCCTTAGCACCGGAACTTGGGGTACATCCATTCCTTCGATTATCATGTTGATGGTGTGTTTCGGCTCCTTCTGGTCGGTTGGTCTATTCCTGTTTTCATAATGGTTCTTTGCTCGGTCACTGAGAAATTCTCGAAGGTGCCCATTGTCGAGTAGCCGGGCTACCTCTTCTCTTAGCTGTCTGCAGTCTTCAGTCCTATGGCCGTGAGTGCCATGATACTTACACACAAGGATCGGATCCCTTTTGGAAGGATCTGTTTGCAAAGGTCTGGGCCACCTGGTGTCTTTAATGCGGCCGATTGCTAATACCAGAGTCACTGAATCGACGTTGAAGTTATACTCGGACAGCCGGGGTGCCTCCGTCGATCACCAAGTTTCTCGAAGTTTCCTTTTGGCAATGGCCTTCTATTTCTTTGATTTACTTCATATTTATTTCTTGTCTTGGGATCTTGGGTCCCCTCGATGTAGCTCGTCGGTCTTCCGGATACGGTTGGTGCCTATCCCTGTTCAACCTCGGTTCCCGAAAATTATCCCTTCGAGATCGATCAAAAGTTTTGATTGTGTAGGAAGAACCTGAAGCAACTCCAACCTGATCGTCTTCTATCCTGATTTTGGACTGATACCGGTTATGAATATCCACCCAGGTGACAGCCGGATATTAGATCAAGCTTTGTTTGAGTTGTCTCGATGCCGCTGAACTACCGGTGTTCAACCCCTGAGTGAAAGCCTGCACCGCCCAATCTTCCGTAACCGGAGGTAGATCCATCCGCTCCATCAGGAACCGAGATACGAATTCCCTAAGTGTCTCATTGCCATGTTGTCTGACTTTGAATAAATCAGACTTCCTTGTTTCAACCTTGATGGCCCCTGCATGAGCCTTTACGAACGTATCAGCTAACATAGCGAAGGAATCGATGGAGTTCGGTGGCAAACTGTGATACCACGTCATCGCCCCTTTGGATAAGGTTTCTCCAAATTTCTTTAGGAGAACAGATTCGATCTCGTCATCTTCGAGATCATTTCCCTTTATTGCACAAGTGTAAGCCGTTACGTGCTCGTTAGGGTCCGAAGTCCCGTTATATTTTGGAATCTCAGGCATTCAGAATTTCTTCGGGATCGGCTTCGGAGCAGCACTGGACGGGAATGGTTTCTGCACAAACTTCTTGGCATCTAAGCCCTTCAAAACTAGAGGTGCTCCCGGTATCTGATCGACTCTCGAGTTGTATGTCTCGACCTTTTTATCGTTAGCTTCAATTTTTTTCTCCCCCGTCTCGATCCGTTTGGTTAGATCTTCCAGCATCTTAAGGATTCCGGAATTGGCTTCCGAACCGTTCTCATTTGGTTGTGTGGAGACCGGTTCAATTTGTACGGGCGCAGCCTGTGGGGGAATATCTTCCGTTCTAACCGGATCCTGAGTGCGGCTTTGCAGTTGAGCTATTGCTGCCTGCTGGGCTTGTAGCATGTCGAATATCATCTTGAGGCTGATTGCTTCTTCTCCACTTTGCTGAATTCCTGAACGGTTTTCACCCCGAACGCTGTGTGATGAGCCCGACGCCTGATCGGCGTCAAATGCCATTTGGGAATTGACATCTACTGGAGCTTCGTGCTCGGGTATGGAATTGTTTTCAACTTGATTGTTGATTTCATCGTTGGTTGGAAGTGAATGTGCCATGCTTAACTTGTGACCTGAAAGATAGAAATTTCTGCAAAGAGCAAGTGTAAAATTGTGTTTGAAAAAGAACGTATCAAAAGTTCACTAATATCCTTAGCCCCACGGTGGGCGCCAAACTCTTTACCCTTAAAACCGGATAACAATTGAATTTGTTCGTAGTGCTAAGGATCCGTAAACTAATTTGATTCTAAACAACAATATGGTAAAAGCAATTGAAATATAAGAAGAAAGATAACAAAACCGTGTACTGTGATGGACAATAAGAAAATGATAGAGTCCTTGTATGAACAGTGAAAATGGTATCAAGCAGCCAGAAAAATAATGGTTAAGTTGAGAGAATCTGATGCCTTACAATGGTGTACGAAATATGCCTCTTATAGGCCAAAACCAGAGTTCTAAATAAGGTAAATAACTAATTACAAGATAAATCCCCTAAAATTCGGGATAGAATCTCCTCAAATCATGGCATAACGGCTATGACGATTGAGATAATTACTCCTGGCGAAATATCTGGTGAGTGGCGAAATATGCGGTTCGAGGTCGGTCCTTAACCTCTTAGTATTCCTCGATCAGTTATATAGATTGTCTTGTCACGGCTATTCCGACTGTCGTACCCGACTTCTCGATCTCGGACCGAAAAAGTTCGGCCTCATACTGCCTCCGTTCCGACTTCCTTAGGTTGTGTCAGACCCGCTTGCACTTGGTTGTAAATGACCCGATTTCATATAAATGTATCCGACCCAATACAAATAGTTTGATCGATTTTAATAGGTTGTCTGAGAACATCGATTTTATTAGATTGTCTGAGAACTTTTTCAGATTATATGTACACTCAATCTCATGTTACCAAAAGTGGCCTTTAATTAAATTAATATTTAACCACCATGTCATAAATGAATAAATTAACTCATCCAAAAATTGCAGCTTTACATCGTATTGTAATATGAAAGTACGACCTTTTATTTACTGCAAATTCTCCTTTAAGTTAGTATTGCCACCAAATGATTTCCATAATTAAAGCCAACAAATCAACCAACCATAATGTAAAGTGTACGGTCTTATACATTGGAATAAAGAAAAGTTCATGCCGAAAATGAAAAAGAAAAAGAAAAAGAATGTGCGGACAGAGATGTAGCAGAGGGGAATCCAAAATTAAGTTAGGAAAACGAAAGACAACGTAGAATGCAAGTAAAACCTGGAATTGAGAAATCTTACATTTGCATGTGCTTTGTCTCTATAAAGATTACACTACAGTAAATATGAGCCGTCTGTTGGGGGACCAGCTCCGTGTATCATGCCTCTTTTCCTCTTCTCATTATTAGACACCATTCACTATTTTTCCTCATTATTTCCCCAAAATAAATCCCAGGGTTTCCTAACAAAAAAAAAACAAACATAAGATTCAACTAACTAGTTACTAGGGAGCAATAAGTACGATGCCATTAGTTAGATTCGGATTAACTCATATAACACTGTGATTCACACTTTTCTATTTAACTATTCGGTCAGGTATACATAGTAGTGATCGACTATACATAGTATTGATCGACTGATCCGACTAATTCGAATTTGCATTAGGCCGGCTTACTGAGGGAATAGAGCACTTCATACTATGAAGTTTTTTATTCCAAAGCTCAAATCTTGAACTTCTGGTAAAGATGAAAGATTTCAACAATCTCAACCAAATTATGACGTGGTTGAGGTCCAAATTGTTCCTTTAATTAGCATGCAGTATAATCATAATATTTATTCATCGAAATAAATGTTCAAGAAAGATTTCATACCGCTACTTAAACATGAAGAGGGGGTATATAAGAAAAAGAGATTTCGATAATTAATTACCAAGGAAAATACATTTTTTGTCAACCGTTGAGAGTAGGGAGATAAAACTCAAAGTTTATTAATTAAAGGGGACGATTTCAATTATGCAAGGTAAAGGTCATGTTAGGGCAAGCAGCCAGCATAATCAAATTTGAAATCTTACAAACTTCCATTTTCAATTTGTCTACAAAAGGAAAATTTATCGCAAAGTGATATTGTCTGCGGCTGCTTGTTAATAGGTATAATATCACCATTCACCAGTCAATAAAGAGACATTTTATGTTCTTTTTCTGTTCCAAACATGAAGGAAGAGAGAAAATTACTCAACTTAGACATTTCAGAGCAAAAATGCTACCAATAGTGTTGATTTGAGTTTTGATGTTTACCAATTGTGTGCAATGAACGTGTGCTAAGAATCGGGTTCTCAAAGTAGCTGTTGAAGGTCCTTACAAAGTTACTGTAGCCCGATATGCCTAGGAAGGACTCTTGATGCGATAAGGAATGTTGCACAAGGATATCTGGCAGAATATCTGGTAGATGTGAGTCACGAGATTTGTGTAATCCTCAGGACTTCAGGATTTGCAAGCAAACGACAGTTTGACTAGATGTAGGACTCCCAAAGATCTTGGAGCATTAGGAAGTTAAATACTTTACCTATGGACAGTGGAAGACTATCCTTTTGCACACTGACTGAAGAACATAGCACAACATTTTCAGTTTAACACTCAAGTCTCTCATCAAGTGTGTTCTGAAAGTCATCTTCTTGAGTCAGTTTGGTTCATGTGTATTAGGAGACTGAGTAGTAATTAAGATGTCATTAAAACAATGTTAGTTGGTGTATCGTCTGAGTGTGTGTCACGATCCCAAATTCTCACCTTAAGATATCGTGATGGTACCTTGTTTCTAAGACTAGGTAAGCCTAAAACACAATGAGAATTTAACAGAAATAACTACTAAGATATTATATTAAACTGATAACTATCACAATGAAGCCAAAAAAGAACAATAGTCATACAAATCCCAAAAATTTGTAAAACTGAGTCATAAGCTCTACTAAAATATACTAAGAATCTCTAATAGAACACTGTTTGATAAGAAGATAAACAGTAGTAAAGGCAATAATAGAAGGTGACTCCGAGGCCTGCGAGCATCAAACAGATATACATTGAAGTCTCCGGAATATCTGGGTCAAATCACTGGCGTTCGACGCGAGCAAAAGTACTTGGATCTGCACAAAAATGTGCAGAAGCATAGCATGAGTACACCACAAGGGTGCCCAGTAATTATCAAGCGTAACCTCGATAGAGTAGTGGCGAGGCCAGGTCATGACACCTACTAGATATAAAACCTATGTAGAATATTAACATAGTCTAATAATGGAAGCAAAAAGAATAAATAACAACAAAGCAATACAATGAATAAGGCTAACAACGGAATTTAAGGCAAAAAAGGCCAACAAATAGTAAACATCTGATAAAAATAACAAGTGATCAAGTACCATAAAAATACAAATAAGAAATGAAGGAAAGATAATAACTGTTCAAATCAACAAGTCTTTTTCAATATAGAATGTACAACAAGAATCACAACCGAGGTACCACACCTCATATTCACATTTCACAAGTCACAATCACAATCTTCTTATATCGCTGCATAAGCCTTGCATTTGTATTTTTTATAAAATATTTTTCCCGAAATAGCTACACGCGCTTTAGCCTCATTATCTCACCACATGACTTCAAGTAATTCCTTTACTAGCAACATGCATATAAATCTCATCTTATATTGCTGCATGCGCATCAATCTCCACCCTTATATCGCTGCATGCGCATCAATATCACAATACAATAGTCAACTCGCACCACATGTGCACATATGCCACAACATTGTCAAAATCAATAATAGCAATGTCATCATAACATATAGCCTATGGATCAAACACAATGTGTACAAGAATCTCAATAATAACAAAAGAACGAGAAATAACTCAATAAAGAAAGGTATTCCAATAATCAGCAACTTTAACCACAGTATTTTTAATAGCTATCGACAACTACATCTTCAATAACTCAACAATGAAGGTATTTTCATGAAATAACAACTTCCAATTCTAATGTAGAGCATAAGCTTAAGAATGAAAGAGATAGCATGAAATAGCAACTATGACTAAATGCATGAGAATAACTCAATAATGAAAAGAATAGCATGTAACAACAACTATTAATAAATGCATATAAGAGTGACCTCGACAATTGAAAGTAGAACATGTAATAACAACTTCAATTAAAGCATATAAGAATAAATCTGACAAGAAAAGATAAAACATTAATAGCACCTTGAATGAAATTCTTATAAATAACCTAAGAGTCTAAACCGGTCAATTTTTACATATAAGCCCGTGTACATGTTCGTCACCTCATGTACACGTCTCCCACATCGTTCAAATAGCACAATCAACCCAAATCCTAAAGGGTAGTTCCCCCACACAAAGATAGGTAAGATACTTACGTCAACTAGGCCAAATCAACACTCAAAAATAGCCTTTTCCTTAAAATTCACCTCCGCACGGCTCAAATATAATATACTTAATATCATCAAACAATGCAAGAGAAATCAATGGCGATTAATAAAGCTATGACCTTTACACAATTTTTCAAAGGTCAACGAAAGTAAACCCCGAGCCCACCTGGTCAAAACCCGAGTCCAAGGGTAGATCTTGACTACCCATAACCCCACGAGTCCATAAATGTATTTTGTTTTCAAATTCGAGTCCAATTTGATTCTCAAATTCCAAATTTTTATTTTTTAAAACAAATAAAAATTTTCAAAATCTCTTATATTCTCATGAATTTGATGTTAAATGTCATATATAATCATGTAATATAATCGTAAATTGATGAAAATCACTTACCCAATAGTTGTATGTGAAAATCTCCTATCCAAATAGCCTCCTACCGAGTCTAGGGTTCCAAACTATGAAAAATGAGACCAGATCTCGTCTTCCCAACCCTTTTGTCCGCAATTGCGAACCCTCACAATTGCAAAGAATAGCTCGCAAATGTGGCACCTTAGAAGCCTAGGGAGATGTCGCAATTGCGACACAGACCTTGCAAATGCAAAGTCTGCCCTCTTTGCAAATGCGGCCAATTGGCCGCAAATACGAACCTACCTAGCCTAGGCATTCTTCACAAATGAGATCAAGGTATCGCAAGTGCGACACCTGAGTCTCTCATGTTATGATCCCAAATTGCGATGCTGGTGCTCGCAATTACGATAACTGGAGCACCAGCACACCAGCAATCTGGAAATGAGTTTAAAACATTCTGAAACACGTCCGAAACTCACCCCGAGCCCTCGGGGTTCCAAATCAAACATCCACACAAATCTAAAAATATCATAAGAACTCTCTCTCGCAATCAAAATACAAAAATAACATCTAGAACCATGAATTACACATCAAAATGCATGAATTTCAAAAGGAAAACTCAAGAACCTCTAAAATCACAACCAAGCGTCCGAAACCTATCAAACTACCTCCGAATGACACCAAATTTTGCGGACAAGTTTCAAATAGAAAAGCTGACCTATCCAAGTCCCAAAACAAAATTCCTAACCCAATAGCCATAAAGTCGACCTACGGTCAAACTTAGGGAAACTTCTAAACCTCAAATTGCCAATTTTCTGCAAAATAACTCAAATCAACCCAGGGACCTCTGAATTCAATTCTAAGCATACACCCAAGTCTAAAATCACGATAAGAACCTATCGGAGCCATCAAAACACTGTTCTGGGTCAATTTCACAAAGTCAAACTTCGGTCAACATTTCCAACTTAAGCTTCTAGACTAAGAATTAAAGGGTCCAAATTAACCCAAAACCTTCCCGGAATGAAACTAACCATCCCCGCAAGTCATAAAACCACAAATACACATAAAGAAAATTTCAAAAGGGAATGGGTCAAATATACAAAACGACGGGTCAAGTCGTTACAATGTGCAAATTAGAGTAACTTGTAATTTCATACACCAAGTAGAAGTAGGAGAAGTGTGAGGGTATCGGGTTACAAGTGTTGTAATCAGTACATTTGGCTTAGTTGTTCTAGTGAAATTGAAGTTAAAATCCTACGTGGTAGGTCATGGTTTTTTCTCCTTTAAGCCGGGTGATTTTGCATGTAAAAATTATTGTTCTTATTTTACCGTTTATTTAATTTACGTGTAAGAAGTAAGACAACCAAGTTCTTTATACATTTAAGAAGATACGCAAATTAACAATTAGTATCAGAGCGGATTCTCTTAAACGTGACTAACCCCTAGAGAGATCTTGGAAGAAAATGAGTGTTCCACCTGGAATTAATGAAGGACAGTCAACTACTAGACCTCCAATGTTTAATGGAAAATACTGCAGTTGGTGGAAAGCAAGAATGGAGGTCCATTGACTCCCACCAAACAAAATGGAAAAAATGAAACTATTCCCAAAGACCCTTTTGAATTTGTAGCAGCAGATTTAGGATAATGGAAAAGTATGCAAAGGCCAAGAAGATTCTCATTTGTTGACTTGGTCCTGATGAGTATAGTAAGATATATGCCTGCTCCAATGCAAAGGAGATTTGGGATGAACTTCAAACTGCTCATGAAAGAACCAATCAGGTGAAGAGATCAAGAATCGAGTTGCTTATGAGAAACTATGAGCTTTTTCTATGAGGGAGTCAGAACCTATTCAAGAGATGATGACCAGGTTCACTATCATAACAAATGAATTAAATTCGTTGGGAAAGGTATTTACCTCTGAGGAACCGGTTAGCAAGGTTCTAAGGATTCTCCGTACTTCATGGGAAAGTTACAACCATTCAGGAAGCACAGGAGTTGGACAAGATCTAGATGAGTTGATTGGAAACTTAAAAACTTGTGAGATGAGAAAGCTGGAACTACACAAGGAGGAACCAAAGTGAGATAAGGTACTGGTTCTTAAGGTGTTTGAAGAAGATGAGTATGACAATGATGATCGAGACCTAGCAATTTTTGCTAAGTTCAAAAGGTTCATGAAGAATTCTAAGAATGGATTAAAAAGAGAAAGCAATAACAAACCTAAGCAGATTGACAAGTTTTCTTATGATGGGTGTTACAAGTGTAACAAACTAGATCACATGACAAGGATTGTCCAATGTGGGAAATTGAATGGAAGAAATAAAGAGCTGAAAAATAACAATGGGATAAGGTGAAAGAGCGAGGCCTAAACAAAAGCAAAATTCTAGGCAAGGGATTCACTGAGGCCATGAAACAAGCTTTCCTAGCAGCATATGCAGACAGTGGAAGTGACAAAGAGGAGGAGAAAGAAGACGAGGCCATCAGTCTGTATGCTATAACTGACTCATACGAGGTCGTTGATGTTGAGACTCCCGTACAGCTAGGAATGCATATTGGAAGACCCCCCTCCTTTTTATGGACACCACTATGATGAATGGAAGATGCATATAAAAGTGTTCCTTCTTGCAACTGATTTTGACCTATGGATAATTTTCAATCACGGGACAACCACCTGCTAAAGTGGATAGCAATGAAATCAAGAGCATCAAAAGAGATGAGGAATATGATGTTGAGGATCATCAGATAATTCAGAAAAATTCTAAAGCAAAGTATCTTCTTTATAGGACTCTGCCAAGAAATTTCCTCTACAAGATGTCCTCCTGCTTCTCTACCCATGACATATGGAGGACTCTAGAAGCTGATTATGAAAATAAAAACATTGCGTTAGCACTGATGGCAATTGAAGAGGATGTGATAGGGATGATGGCCATGAGTGACTTAGAGGCTGAAGACAAAGCAAATCAGGTAAGTTTTTCTAACTTGAAAGAAAACATCTATGCTATGTCTAAAAAACAACTAATGGCCATAATAATGACAATGATGAGTAAGATGGATAGGTTAAGTGCTGGAAATGATCACTTAGTAAGCAATCTTTCATGTGTCAGACTTGACAACAACAACATACCCAATATAATCCCACATAGTGTGGTTTGGGGAGGGTAGTGTGTACGCAGACCTTACCGCTACCTTGAGAAGGTAGAAATATTGTTTACAATAGAACCTTGGCTCAGGCAAGCATAGGTAACCCAATAATAACAAGAAATAAGACAGGATAACACTAAAAAACCATGTAAAAGCAGCATACATAACAAGATAGTAAGCTGATCGAAATGCAAAAAGCCTACTACCAACCAAATGCGAGAATACATACTAACACTACCGGTATGAATTATCTAGACTACCTAACCTACTGTCCTTTTGACCTCCACACCTTCCTATCTCGGGTCATGTCCTTGGTCAGTTGTAGCTGGGCCATGTCCTGCCTAATCACCTCACCCCAACTCTTTCTCAGCCTATCTCTACCTCTCCTAAGGCCCTCGAATGTCAATGTCTCACACTTCCTTACCAGGGTGTCTGTGCTTCTCCTCCTCACATGTCCAAACCATCTAAGTCATGCTTCCCGCATCTTGTCCTCAATAGTGGCCACACCCACCTTGTCCCGAATATTTTCATTCCTAATCCTATCTAATTTGGTGTGCCCACACATCCATCTCAACATCCTCATCTCTGCGACCTTCATCCTCTGGACATGGGAGCTCTTGACTGGCCGACACTCCGCCCCACACAACATAGCCAGTCTGATCACCGCTCTATAAAACATACCTTTAAGTTTTGGTGGTACCTTCTTGTCACACAAAACAATAGAAGCAAGTCTCAATTTCATCCATCCCGCCCCAATACGATATGTGACATCTTCATCAATCTCCCTATCCCCCTGTATAATAGACCCAAGGTAATTAAAACTTCCCCTCCCAGGGATGACTTGTGAATCCAGCCTCATCTCCCCTTCCACTCCCTGAGTAGCACCACTAAACTTACACTCCAAGTATTCTGTCTTGGTTCTGCTCAGCTTGAAAGCTTTAGACTCTAGGGTCTGTCTCCACATCTCTAACCTCACGTTAACACCATCTTGCATCTCGTCAATCAAAACATTATCGTCTACAAATAACATGCACCACGGCACCTCCCCTTGGATGTGGCGGGTCAGTACGTCCATTGCCAGGGCAAACAAAAAAGGGCTGAGTGCCGACCTTTGATGCAACCCCATCATGACCGGACAATGGTCTGAGTCCCCTCCCATAGTCCTTGCACAAGTCTTTGCTCTTTCATGTGTCAAACCTGATTTCAAAAATTTTGAATCTAACAAAACTGATCTTAAAGTGCAAGTTAAAAAACTTAAGAACCAAGTCCTTGAACTCATTCCACTTAATGAGAAACAAGCTCCTTCCAATGAAAAGGGAATAATAAGTGACCTGCAAAACAATCTTGAAAATAAACTGAAAGAGCTTGAGGATAGTCTGTATGATGCTAACAGTAGGAATAAAGTACAACAAGAGAACGTTGAGAAGACAAAGTATGAACTGTCTAGGCTAAGCAAGTAGCATAGATCCTCTGATGCTTTAAATTGGCTAAATGAAAATTGCAGCACTAATAAATTAGGAATTGGCAATAGGAAACCTATACCTAGATTTGATCCTAAGTATGTAGGAATTTCTGATAATAAGATGTGTACTCACTGTGGAAAGGAACACTTCAGAGACAGTTGCCCTGCTTTAATGCATACTGAGTTCAAGACTACTTTTGATACTTAAATATATGGCAATAGAAGAAAAACCCACAATCACTTCCCATGTTCAAGCTAAGTGGATTAAGGTCAATAAGAAAAAGACATTCAATGCTCTGCCTTTCCGGGCAAAATGAGATTTGGTTCATCCTTTCTCCAATAAAAAGGAACCAAGCTTGTATGGGTTCCCAAAACTAACCTGTGATTTTTGTTGCAGGCTAAACTGAGAGGAAGAAATCAAAATTAGTATCTAGACAGTTGTTGATCAAGACATATGACTAGTGAAAAGAAAATATTTCTCTCACTGACAGCCTTCTAAAGAGGGAGTGTGTCCTTTGAAAGTGGGAAGAAGGGACAAATAACAGGTATCGATAAAGTTGGTAAATCACTCTCTTATGCTATAGAAGATGTATACTATGTAGTTAGACTCAAGCATAATCTCCTCAGTATTTCTCAAATGTGTGATAAAAGTAATGAGGTAAAGTTTAATTCAACAATATATACTATCACTAAGTTGGATACTAATGAAATGATTCTGAAAGGTATGATACATAACAATGTCTCCAAGATATCTATTATGTGCCTTCCTCAGAGTGAGAATACTTGTTTAAGTATAATGGAAGATGATCCACTACTGTGGTATAGAAGACGGGGTCATGCTAGTCTATCTCAACTTAATAAACTAGCAGCAAAGGACTTGGTCATTGGGCTACCAAAAGTTGAGTTTTTATCTTATAAGGTTTGTGAT
The DNA here is from genome assembly GCA_002018475.1 of Nicotiana obtusifolia. Classification (NCBI taxonomy): domain Eukaryota; kingdom Viridiplantae; phylum Streptophyta; class Magnoliopsida; order Solanales; family Solanaceae; genus Nicotiana; species Nicotiana obtusifolia. The sequence continues at coordinate 118,230 of MCJB01048398.1, read as the reverse complement.
GCATGTGTCAGGGGTAAACATGTAAGGTCATCTTTTAAATCTAAGAAAGTTTTTAGTACCTCCAGACCCCTTGAACTTCTCCACATGGACCTATGTGGACCCATGAGGGTAAAGATGAGGGGAGGAAAGAAGTATGTATTCGTGATTATTGATGACTTCTCCAGGTACACATGGAACTTGTTTCTAACATTTAAGGATGAAATGTTTGATGTATCTTGTGTGTTGTCAGAATGATTCAACAGAAACTAGGAAGTGTTGTGTCAAGTGTAAGAACAGATCATGGAACCGAGTTTGAAAATCCTAAATTCCTTGAATTATGTAGCATTCATGGAATTGAATATAACTTCTCCGCACCCAGAACTCCACAAGAAAATGGTGTTGTGGAAAAAAAAGAACAGATCTCTAGAAGATATGGTTAAGACCATGCTAATTGCCAGTGGATTGCCTAAAATCTTCTGGGCTAAGGTAGCCAATATTGCCTTTTACTTGTTAAATAGGTGCATGGTCAGACCCATTCTTGAGAAAACTCCCTATGAGTTACTTCGAGGAAGAAATCCCAACATCACTCACCTCTTAGATTTTGGTTGTAAATGTTTTATGCACAAAAATGGAAAAGAAGCTCTAGGTAGATGTGATGATAGAAGTGATGAGGGAGTATTCTTGGGATATTCACCACATAGTAAAGCATACAAAGTGTTTAATAAAATAATTATGTGTGTGGAAAAAATATTCATGTAATCTTGATGAATCTAATAACATGGCTGAGAAAGGTTTGCAAGATGAAGACTATGATTTAGGGCTCACAGAGGAAGGGACTTCTGGAGAATCTGAGCAGCAGCATGAAGGAGCGTCAGGTAATCAGGAGGGCGATGAAAGTGATCAGGAAGAACAAGAAGAAGAGCGAACAACACAGACAGATACTTAGATATGCGAAGCTGTACCCACTAACACTGGTCCTCTAGGCCACTCCTCTGCTGAACCATCTCAGGATCTACAAGTCAGGCCATGAAAATACCAAATCTCTCATCTCCTTGAAAATAGCATTTCTGGTCCAAATGCAGGAGTGCCAACAAGATCATCCGTGAGAAATTTGTGTGCAGTCACTGAAATTCTCTCTTAGATAGAGCCTAAGAGCATAAAGGAAGCCCCAAAGGATCCAGACTGGATAATGGCCATGTAGGAGGAGCTAAACCAATTTAAAAGGAGCAAGGTTTGGTATCTGGTGCAAAGACACAAAAACAAAACTGCTATAGGTACCCGATGGGTGTTCAGAAACAAGATGGATGAGCAAGGAAATATCACAAGGAACAAGGTCAGGCTGGTGGTTCAGGGATACAATCAGGAAGAAGGAATTTTACTATGATAAAACATTTGCTCCAGTAGCCAGAATGAAAGCCATCAGAATGTGATAGCCTTTGCTGCACATACTGAATTTACTCTAGATCAGATGGATGTAAAGAGTGCATTTCTGAATGGCTATGTAAAGGAGGAAATGTTTGTTAAACTGCCTCATGGATTTGAAAGTGAAGAATTCCTTGGTCATGTTTTCAAATTGGACAAGGCTTTGAATGGACTAAAACAGGCTCCAAGAGCTTGGTATGAGAGGCTCTCAAAATTCCTCTTAACCAATGACTTTCTAAAGGAAAAAGTGGACAACACATTATTTTTGAAGAACAAAGGAAAGAATCTTCTGATTGTGTGTGTGTATGTAGATGATATTATTTTTGGGGCCAATACTGAAACCATGTGCAAAGAATTTACTAAAATGATGGGGAATGAATTTGAAATAATAAAAAATAATGACGGATGAGTTGCATTTATTTCTTGGACTACAGATCAAGCAGACACTTACAAGAATCATGATTCACTAGCAAAAATACATCAAAGAACTCTTGATGAAATTCAACATGGATTCTTAAAAGTCAATTGATACTCTTATTATCATTGCAACAAAGCTTAATCTAGATGAAGAAGGAAAAAATATGGAACAAAAATTGTATAAAGGAATGATCGGTTTACGGTTGTATCTCAAAAAAAACATGCCCGATATTGTGTTTAGTGTGGGTCTATAAGCAAGGTTTCAAGAAAATCTTAAGGAGTCTCACTTAAAGACAGTCAAAAGAATACTTAGATACCTTAAAGGAACTCCTAATTTGTATTTGTGGTTTCCAAGAGAATACAACTTTGACTTAGTGGGTTATGTTGATGCTTACTCTGCAGGTTTTATGTTGACAGGAAAAACACTTCGGGAATAGCTCAATTCCTTGGTTCTTGCCTTGTGTATTGGGGAACAAAGAAGAAAAACTCAGTGGTTCCACCTACAGCTGCAGTAGAATATGTAGCTGTAGCATCTTGTTGTGCTCAATGTCTACGGATAAAACAGCAGCTCAGGGACTATGGTATTTTTGTTCATTGTGTTCCTATTTTTGTGACAACACCAGTACTATAAATATTGCTAAAAATTCATGTCGGCATAAGAGAACTAAGCACATTGATATCAGACATCACTTTCTCAGAGATCATAATTAAAAGGGAAATATCTCAATAAATTTCTGTAAAACTGAAGATCAAATTACTGACATTTTCACTTAAGGCACTGAGTAGGGACCACTTTGAAAGAAACAGGCTAGAACTAGGATTAATATAGTCCTCCCACTAGGTTGAACCGCAATGATTGGCTAGGAAAAGGGTCGATAGTTGTAGAAGATAGAGGTATCAAATACTTGATTCAGTCTCATACTTGCTACAGAAATGACAAAGGAATTGCAAAGGAGGTTGTCCTCTGACTCAAGTATGTGCTATCTTGTTTAAAGTTATTAAAACTTGATAACTAAAGATACCGATGCTTTCAGACTTCCTTAATCAAGTAGGCACCGATTCTATTCATTATCAAAGTCAAAGCTCAAGGGGGAATTTTGTTGAAATAATACTCCTGTTAATTCTAAAAGTTCATTCGTCAAATGTAACTGTTGTTGGATTCCCATTAGAAATCAAATCATTTTCTCTCTCTTCGAGCCAATCAGGACTACTTCCTTTAAAACCATCTCTTAGCACCTCTTCCAAATTCATTGTTTCTATTCAACCCTAAGCAAGAAACAAACAAATTATCTCGTCCTCTCTCCACCATGACTAAGCCTAGCCAGACTCCCTCAAAGACAAAATTGTCTTCAAAAAATTGGGTCTAAAGCCAAATTGAGAAGTCTAAGCCAAAGAAAAGTGTAAAATCGGTTGTTAGCTCTGCACCATCACCTGCTATTTCTCAACCTATACCCTGATATCCTTGAACCACGACCTATTGTCATTGTTCCACCCCCAGTCTCTACCATCTCTATACCCCCATCTCCAACACCAACCACCCAAGCAAATGTAACTACCCCATAAATCACCTCCAAACCCACAAAAGGTCAAGGCTATTTCAAGAAAATCAATAAGAAGTGAGAAACCAGTTGATCGTGCTGCTGCAAAGGGGGATCCAGAGGTTAAGGGGAATACTACTCAGAGGGACCCTACAATCGCCAAGGATACTCAGCTAAAATCTTCCCCATTAAAACTAGATGTTCTGGCATCTGCTATTGAGGTGTCCCCGCTAGATATTTTTGAACCTCTGAGAGATACACCACAACGCTGCAGTAGAAAAGGAAGTAGTAGCTAAACATGAGAACTTAGAAGTAGTTGCATACCTTCCTGGTCGAGGGGAATGTGAGGAAGAAACGAGGGATAATGAAGGTTCCAATGGAAGCTCTTATAGCTGGACTGATCATGAGGAAGATGATGAAACAAATAAGGAGAGAGAAGAGGAACAAGAGAAAGATTACAATTATAAGGAAAAGAAAAGTGAGGATGAGGGTAAGTCAGCAAAAGGGAATGAAGGTGAAATAGAAGAACAACAACGTAAACAAGTGGGAGATTCAGAAGAAGAAAAGGGAAGTGAGGGAGAGGAAGATTCTGAGAGTGAGGGCAACGAAGGTGTAGAAGCTAATGAAAAAGAAAGTGAAGGTTGGGATTATGAATCTGAAAGTGAGGAAGAAAATGTAAGTGAGAATCTGAAGGCTCTATGGCTATTAGAAATACTGCTTGTCCCCTTTGGAAGAAGTAAATGAAGAGGAAGGGTCGGAGGAACCTAGGCCTTCCTTAACTCCTTTCGTAGGAGATGAGAAGGTTGAAAGTGATGAGGATGACATGCCACTGTCTGAAGTGGGGAAGAAGAAAAAGAAAGCCCCTGCAAAGCCTACAAGAACAGCTTCACAGGCAAGAAAGGAAGTGTCTCCTCCTACTAGGACTCCTCTCACCGGGAGCAAGAGAGAATCTATTGATGCACAAATGATCAAAAAAGCTTGGAGTGCCAAGAGGACAAGAAAGCTAGTTACTGCTGTTGAAGCTGTTGTTGAGTTAAATGAGGATGATGAACCTGGTTCTTCCTTTAAAGGTAAGAAAACATCGGTGAAGAAGACTATTGTCAAACACACCAAAGCAACTGCCTCAACTCAGAAGAATATCAAAGGGAAGAAGAAAAGGGTTGAGTCAAAGGTAGTTGATAGGATGACAAAGTTCAAAAATAGAAAAGTCTTGAATGGGAAGATACATGCCAATACTGATGAAAAGGATATAGCACAGTTCGTAGAGAAGCTTGACGTGCAGAGATGGACACACATGTTTGTCAAATCCTTTCCCCATGTGTGTGTACCTGCAGTGGTTGAGTTCTATGCCAACTTTCAGTTTGATGGAAAAGTGGTGAAAATCTCTGTGAGAGATTTTGAGCTGGAGTTTGATGCTGAAGAACTTGGTTATTGCTGAACATCCCCTCCCTCGGATTTAAAAACTATTTGAAGAAAAAATGGCCGGCAATTGACAATGATGTGGATACAGGCATTGTGGTTACCAGAAAGTTCTCCCAGAAGTTTGAACCGGATGCTCCTCAAAAGATGTACGACACCTTTTCACAAGTTATTATTCCATTTTGTGAATTACTGCATTCTCTAGAGGTCTGAGAGGAGGTATGAGGCCACCCTGCATGACATGGTTGTGATGGATCTGTTGGACACAAGCAGGGCTATCAACTTTCCTACTTTGATGATCCAGCACATGGTAAGGGCTCCAAACACGTCTAAGCCCAAGCATGCTATGCCATATGACTTAATGTTGATTGAGCTATTTGAGAAACTTAATATTTCCCTGTCTGGGCTAAAATTTAGCAATCACAATGATGTTCTGATACAGTCACACTCAGGCAGTGTGGCTATGGTGAGATCAGCTAGAGGTCCAACTGGTACTGCTATTTTTCCTTGGAGCAAGAGGGTTGCTGAGTTTTCTAAAATGTTGGAGTTGGCCTTGAAATAAAATGTTAAGCTCAGGGAGGACAATGTTGAACTGTAGAAGGAAATCAAGCAGCATAGGGAAGAGCTGAGAAAAGACAGAGAGGCTCATGCACAACAGATTGCTACTTTTGTGAAGGCCTTAACCCCCTCCACTTCTTACCCTTGATCTTGGTCCTTTACCCCTTGTCGTGTGGCCACTGCTAGTTGCTCGGTGGTGTCATGTCTTTTATTTTCCATGTCTAGTTCTGATTACTATGCAGGAAGTTCTAGTTTATTTTGTTTTAGTGTTTTAGATTAATGCCCTAGTCTTAATTTGACACTACTAAATGAATTCTCTAATGTTGTTTACCTGTTTCTCACATGGTTTATATCATAAACATCGTTCATCTGCTTTGATTATTCTTGTGCTTGTGGTGTAGCCTCAATGGCTATGAATCTTGCATTAACTGATTGCTTAGTTTTTCTTACAATTGTTTTGATTTTTTTCGACGATGCTAAAAGGGGAAGATGGAGTTGGGGGAGATTGGTTTGTTCAAAGTCTACTCAAATGTGATGATGTGTCTACTTACAAAAGTGATCACCTAGTTCATGAGCACAAAGTTTGTCATAATCAAAAAGGGAAAATTTGTTAAGATTTGAGTTTTTATGATTAACAATTGTGTGTAATGATTGTCTGATAAGAACCGGGTTCTCAAACTAGCTGATGAAGTTCCTTACAGGTACAATGTTACTGCAGTCTAATATTGCTGGGAAGGACTCTTGATGCGATAAGGATTGTTGCCCAAGGATATCTGGCAGGATATCTGGTAGATGTGAGTTAAATACTTTGCCTATGGACTGTGGAAGACTATCCCTTTTCACATTGACTGAAGAATGTAGCACAACATTTTCAATTCAACACTCAAGTCTCTTATCAAATGTGTTCTGAAAGTCATTTTCTTGAGTCTGCTTAATTCATGTGTATTAGGAGATTGAGTTGTAATCAAGATGTCATTAAAATAATGTTAGTTGGAGTATTGTCTGAGTGTACAAGTTAGATTAACTTGTAATTTCATTCAAGAAGTAGAAGTAGGAGAAGTGTGAGGGTATTGGGTTACAACTTTTGTAATCAGTACATTTGGATCAGTTGTTCTAGTGAAGTTAAAGTTAAAATCTTGCGTGGTAGATCGTGGTTTTTGCATCTTCGAGCTAGGTGGTTTTTCACGTAAAAATTATTGTTCTTATTTTACTGTTTATTTTATTTACGCGTAAGAAATAAGACAAAGAACCAAATTCTTTAGCCATTTAAGAAGGCACTGATATTAACAATTAGGTAATCCATAAAATACTATTAATTAGCTAATTACTCATAAATACTATCAATATTAGCTAATAACTCATAAATTCTACTAACATTAGCCCAACTGCCTATTTGTATGTTGGCAATTGATAGTTCTTTTTGCTCCGTAGTAAATCGGAAACTAATAAACTCAATTATAAAATTAAAGTTGTGACATGTATGACATACTAAATAAAAATATAAAAGGTATCTGATGGGTCAATAAGTGTTCACTGGCAGTGGGTTGTTGATAATTTATTTTTGCCACTAAATATAGTTAATTATTTGAAGCTTCTTTTACAAAATCTTAATTCAGAGTTTCTTTCGTAATAAGAGTACTACGCATAACAATATTAGACTAACTGAAAATACTACCCAGTTATTTCAGCTGGTCGGGGATGAAATTGAGATGTAAACTTGAAAATTTTAAGTTCGAGAACGTTTGGCTATTGCCAATTCTTCTTGAAAATTTTTTGGTGAAGCTTAATCCTAACTTTGAGCTCATTTGAGTCTAAATTGATGCAGTTTGGATTGAAATCGTCGTGGAAAGCCATTGAAGCTCGCTTAAGCTTGAACTCAAAAGTTTAAGTCTTCAAAATTAGAATTTATTTCGGGTAAATATTATTGAGATTGGGTATTATTTACCCGTAAAACGGTAATGTAAATTTGTTACGTGGTTTATAGGGAAAGAGAACTTATTTGATCCAAAATGATATAATAAATTAGATTAAAAGTAAGACTTAGTGATTAGAATCGAAAGAAATGACAAGTCTAGCTCCAGTAGCAATGCCTTCGAGGACAGAAATAAGAGTAATGTAAGACGAAAAGTAAAATTATTTTGTTTAGCTTGAGAACAGAATGTAGTATTAGCTTTGCCAAAGAATCCGTGTCCTTACAATGGCTATTGAGCCTACTATTTATAGCTAGACCTAGGAAAATAAGATCCTAGGATCGAGCCACTCTTAAAAGGACAATAAAGGGGGCAATTGATGAGTATGAAATGTTATGCTATGAATGCAAATATTATCTTAAACGACTGCTCATTTAATGCCAAGAAATGTTCCTCTTTAAATGTCTTCCAATGCCATGCCCATGTTGATTGTGTCCGTCTGATACCAATGGCAGTTGTTGTTTCTAGTACTGGTTGTTACTCGATTTATCTTTTGCCTGTCTTTGATTCCACGTGTCGCGCCATCATTCGACCATTTAATATCAGCCAATTTACCCTATACAGATAGTCTATCCTGCTTTCCGGTGACATAACTTTGTGCTATCAAGAAGTTGGTAAAGATTCCTTTCTTGGCGTAAAATCTTCTGAAACCTTCTAAACATCTTCTGACGCTTGATAGGATCACGTCTCCTCGCATTTAATACTCCGAACAGTGTTGCCCTATGATTTAACAATTTTTTTTCTAGTATTTATACCTATACTCATCATCTTACCTCTTTCACTTCTAAAATTTTCATTAGTTCTCACCTTCTTTGCACTTAACCTTCTTCTGCCTTTATCTCTTTTTGATTTTCTTCAAAAATCTCCACAACCTTTTAACTATTATGGCTTCTTTCACTGAGTCTTCTGAGAACACCGGTATTCTCTTTGGTGGGGGCCCAAAGAGAAGTAAAGATAAAAAGGCTGATGTCGATGCTGACCCTCCTACAATAAGCACCATCACACCCAAACACTTGAGCACCGTTAATGATTTCCAAGAGAAGTTTTCCTCTGTTCATCCACGGACTTGGGTTGTTAGCAGGTATCATTCATCTATTCGCCCTTGCAGTATTCCTACTATGAAGGACGACTGTAACTGCCCGGACCTGGTATTTTACGTATGTCTATACGTACCCCTTCACTTTGGGCTCGTTTACTTGGAGCGGGGGACTTGACCCCGTGATCTTGGAGTTATGCCATCGGTACCAGGTTTGCATGACACAAGTAGGCTCTTCTATATGGCGAATAGTGGCTGTCTGCGCTAGCTGCATGGAGACGGGGAAAACCCTAACCCTGGCACACATAATGAATCCCTAGTCCCCCAAATTCTTTCACGGAGGAGTAATAAAATTTAGTAAACGTGGTCACCGCACCCTACTTACCAGCATGGATGATGATAATGACCGTGGGTGGATGGAGCGATTCGTCATCATTGCTACTAGGGACATCATCCCAGTTACAACTCCATCCTTTTGATCAATCATGGAGCGTTCACGTAAGTTTATAATTTCTTAATATCTTTCCTTCGTAAAAAGGTCGCTTCTCGTCATTGTTGACCCTTTTGTCTCCGTTATTTCAGCTACTCGGTGAACACCACCAAGGGTTGAAGTCTTGGACCAATGGGTTCAGAAGATTCTGGATATTACAATGCCAGAAACCCGTTGGTGGAAAGAGATGGCCCCAAATATGGGTGGAAAGCCAAGAACCACGGTAAACCGATTCCTTCTTCCTTATGCCTCCACATGAACATAAATTAATTTATTAACTACATTTTTTTTCTTGATTTAGGGCTCCCGCAAGGGTCCGTTACCTGCCCCAAAGTGAATGTTTTGGCCGATCCTACGAATGCTATCTGATTGCTGCAAGATGCTCTCACTCCAAGCGGTTCCCTCAGATTTACCTCTGGGGGAGGTGCTTCAGCTCGGAGTCCCCAGGTAGAGAACAAGCAACCAACAAGGCAGCATTCTTCCTCGGCTAGGGATAAAAATAAGAAGATAAAGAAGGCCAAGCCTGAGCCAGCCACAACCACTATAGTCATTGATGATGAAGGGGAACCTAGTGATGAAGAGGCTTCCCTTCAACGGAGACAACGATCTTCATCAGCTCAAGTGAATGCTCAATCGGGAGAGCTTAGAACCCCAACCGAAGGTGAGTCTGAGCGCTTTGGGGTAAAATAGATATATTCAAGAATGTCGATTCTCGCTTTTCGACACCTATTGCTGTCTCTGATCCTATAAGGTCAGAAACCGAGCCTCTTCTGCCTATGGTTGATGAGAAACCAGTAATTAGCATTGCCCCTATTGCAGTTACTTCTGAACCTATGACACCATCAACTTTATCCCCTTCTACACTAACAGCACCTTCGCCACCAACAACTGTTACATCTCCTCCACCGGCCATAGATGCCTAAGAGGAGGGTGATTCTCCTCCGCAGTCTCCTGACCACGGAAATTTAGGGCACAATTATTCACCCCTTCTCCAAATCCCCGAGGGAGGAGGAGTGTCACTCCTTTGGTCTCGAATGGGTGCCATTTGCTGTCCAGGCCGTTGGAACTTGCCAATTATCATAAGCTGCTGGCTTTAGAGAAGGATAAGAAGAAAATACCGTCTTTTTTAGGAGAGTGCATGTTGAAAAATGCCATGAATAATGTGGCAGCGGTTTCTAATTTAGTATACTTTTGCAGGACAACTTCCTTGCATCTGAAGGCCTTCATATATTGATCCTTGATAAAGAAGGACTTATGTCTGAAAAGGATCAGCTGCTGGCCGAGAGGAACCAACTTGCTGCTCGCCTCCCGATGCTGGAGGCAAAGGCTAATGAGGCGAGCAAGCTTGAGGCCCGGTTGTAGCTAAGCGAGCAGGAGGTAATGACCCTTAGCCAAGAAGCCACTCAGCTAAATGTGCAGTTTCAAGAAGCTAAGGCTAAGTGGGCTGAGGTTTAGGATGATGTGCTTGCTGCTGCCAAGTGTGAGTTCCTCCATCGAACGAGTGAATAATTTTTTGGCAGCATTGAATTCCAAATCCGAATAGGTTGCTGCTGCCGAGGAGAAGTGGGCCCGGATGGAGGAAAGATTCAACAAAAATCAAGGATCAAAACCGGCTTCACTTTTCCACAATCCGTGATCTTGATTCTAGTCTCGTTAACACGAGATATGAGAGGGATGGCCTTTTGGCAGAGGTTGACAGACTTAAGGTATAGCTACAACACCAAGGGGATTCCCTCATCTTTGAAAAGACATACTCAATGTATCATATGAGGAGGAAAACCTTGGAGGTGGCCAGAGGGGGCAACGTTGATATTGACGATGAAATCGCCAAGGCCCGAGTGCTGGAGTTAATTGCTCGAGAATGTCTCCCGGCTCAGCCTAATGCAACTGACTCTTCGAGTACCGGTTCTGAGTATTCGGGAACTGAGGAGAAACTTGAAGAGAGTGATGATAAAGTCCCAGGTCCCGTACCGGCGGTGCAGATCCGCCCACTTTTCCCCGAGGGGCGTTATGCCTCTCTCCCCTCGAGTTCCGGTGGCAATAATGTTTAGATTTTTCTTTTCTTTTGTTGTCTTCTTTTGTATCTTTGTACTTATGCCGTTTGGCATTTGGATAAATAAATAAGACTTTGCTTCAGTATTGTGCAAAGTTTTATTCTTTTTGTGTCGAATTGAATAAGGCTTTAGGTGTATTTTCCTCTAATAGCTTTTCGTTCCGAGCATAAACTCTTCCGAAATCAACTCTTTACTATGAGGATTTCATAATAGAAGGCCCTCTTATGTTTATGGTGCTCCTGAAGAGGACGTTTCCTTTTCATTCCGACACAAGCATTTGAAGTTTTTTGTTAACTTTCAAATGATAAAATCAATTCATCATTTGGATAAGAAAGAAGATAAAAATTAAAGGACCTTGTTTTATCCCTTCTATCTTCAAAAGTACATAAGCATTCGATTGCTAAAAAAATAAATTGCCAATACATATGGCTAACTTGTACAACTTGCTTCTACGGGGCTGGTCGTGCAGTCCCAGTCCTGATGAAACATTATTGTTCCCGGGTCTCGTAGTCTTGGTTTTTGATGTAATCATGTTGCCGTATCTCATACTATTCCCCTCCACCCAGTGTTCGAATGTGAAGTACGCGAATTAGAACACTAGAAGTCTTGCTCCGCTATAAAAAACATTTGTGAATGGGTGAATAGCCTCTTGTTTGATGGCAAGCTTACTTCCCATTAGGAATTTGTCATTGAGCCAAAGACTATTTACCCATCCCGTAGTGGATTGTTGTTTCAATGCCTTGTCATTTAAAGGTCTTAACTTTGCTGATGACCTTTCCTTCATAGTATGCTTTCAGTTGCTGCCTCGTTAAAAATCTTGCCAGAAAAACCTTGATTGGGATAAAAATGGCCGAAGGGAAAAGGAGTGCAACACATACTTTCAGTATAGGCAGGATCCATCAGCAATAATACCTTTTGAGGTGAGTTACATTTCAATTTCTTGGCAATTCGACTCCATCTTGATTCTCCAGCTCGTATGATCCTTTACCGATGACAATTGAAACCCGCTGGAGGCTTTCTTACGTTGGACCCAGCTTTCCAGCGTTGATTTCCCGAGTGTTCTGAGTCATTTTCCTCAAAAGCAAGTCTCCTAATTTAAAATAGCGGAGATTGGCCCTCCGATTATAGTATCTTTCCATCCTCTACTTCTGAGCCAGCATTCTTATGTATGCCAAGTCCTTGTGTTCATCGAGCAGATTCAGCTTCACCAGCAGTGCTTCGTTATTCGTTTCTTAGTTTGTTTGGGAAAACCGTAAGGTTGGTTCCCCTACTTCCACTGGGATCAGCGTTCCGTGCCATATACGAGAGAGAAAGGTGTTTTTCCTGTTCTTGATTTTTCCTTCATCTGGTACGCCCGTAGCACGCGCGGTAACTCTTTGGATCAATTGCCTTTAGCAGCTTCTAACCTCTTCTTGAGGTTTTGGATAGTTACCTTATTGGTGACCCGCCTCTCCTTTAGCGCTCGGATGGTATGGTGAGGAGGTAATTCTCTTGATTTTCAGATCTTCAAGAAATTTTGTGACTTTGGACCCTATGAACTGTGGTACGTTATCGCAGGAAATCTCCTTCGGTGTTCCGAATCGGCTAATTATGTATTACCATAAGAAGTTGATCACTTCATGCTCACCGTTCTTTTGGCAAGGACCTGCTTCAACCCATTTAGTGCAATAATCGATTAATATTAAAAGAAACCTTACTTTACCGGGTCCCAATGGCAGTGGACCAACTATATCCATCCCCCATTTAATGAATGGCCACGGGGACAGTACTGAATGCAGGAGTTAGCGTTGGCACTTATCAAATTTTTCACGAATGTTTTTGCGTCTTGTTCCATCCGAGACAGTAGTATCCTACCCTTACAAGCTTTAGCACCAATAAGTCTGCGCTGGACTTGCTCCCACAAATTCCATCATGGACCTCTCTCATTACGTAGTCTGCCTCCGAGGCTCCTAGACATCAGGTCAACAGGCCTAGAAAAGATCTCCTATATAATTGTCCACCTAAGAGGTTGTAGCAAGCTGCTCTGGTGCGTAGTGACTGGGACGCCTTCTGGTCTTTGGGCAGCTGATAAGTGGGGATTTTGACTACTTATTAGCGCCTTTTAGCTTTCGTTTTAGTCCAAAAGAGTTTAAATGTATTCCCGAAAACTAATGAAATATGCTTAATTGCAGGAATATTGGAAGATGAACTCCCGAGATGAAATCCAACTCAAGGAGTAATCTGAACTCAAAGACAAAAAAGGCACAAAGCTTAGAAGTTCGGACCGCAGAATATCATCTGCAGCCGCAGGTGATGAAGGAAAAACCCAACAGAGACTGGTGCAACGTGCTTTCCACACATAAATTGTGCGGCCACAGAAGCTGGGTCAGAGCAAAGTTCAGAGAATCTGCAATTCAATTCCAGCAAAAGTGCACACTGTACAATTATTGTGCGGCCGCAGAAGAAGAGTTGTGTGGCCGCACATGTAAAAGTGCGGACCGCAGAAGAGCAAGGTGCGGCCGCACATGTGAAAGTGCGGATCGCAGAATGAGTGCAGTGCGGCCGCAATTCAGAATTATGCAGCCGCAGACTTCTAATCCTGTCAAGATGAAGAAAAGTGCGGACCGCATATGGAATTGTGCGGCCGCAAAACATCCGAAAGGGCATTTTTTTTTTGAAATTTCCAACCTTGTATAAATAGACAAGTTGGACATCAGCAGCTACAGTAGTCGTTTCTCTAGTTTATCATATTTTGAGCTATTTAAGCATAGATTTTATCATTTCAATCTTGCAATATGAGTTTAATTTGTCTTCTTTTTCTTCAATTTCAAACATGAGTAGCTAGATTTTTACTAGGGTTGTGACCCAACCCTAGTGTGTAAACTTAATGGGTGTTTGATTTATTGCTTGTTTATGGTTGGGTGTTTATTATTTAACTTTGTTCTTGCTTTTATTTGACGAATTAATGGTTGCAAATAATAGTTCATGCCTATTTGACTTGGTCTCTTCTTGAGAAAGAGAGACTTGGTTTAGGAGAACTTGGCTAGCAAGAAATTGGGTCAATCGAGAGATTGATAAACCCAATTAAAGAGTTGAACCTAGAGATAGTAAAACCTGACTTGAGCTTTTTATCAACTGTTTTGTTCAATACCCATTTGGACTTGAGAAAGCCAAATTGGGAAAAATCACTCTCTAATCGAGAGGTATCGAGTTGGTAATTGAGTGTTGATAGCTATAACACACCCCGACCAATAAAATTAGCTTTAATTCTTACAACCCATTAGGCAAAAACTAGGCGAAGGTTATAATCCTAGGTCTTTTACAACATTTGAGAAACAAAAAATAATAATTTCCTAGTTCTATTTCTTAAATTGCAATTGTAGTTTAAACTAAAATTTAAAACAAATCAAGTTTTGCGGAAGTGCAATGGTATACAAACTCACACGCTAAGATATATACTACTAACTCCCATACATATAGCTCCTTGTGGAATTCGACCCCGACTCTTGTTGGGTATTTGCTATTGCATCGACCATTTTCATAACCTCGAATAGAGGAGTGAAATTTGATCTATTAGAGAAATGGCCAATTTGAAGTATGATCTATCAGAGAAATGGCCAATCTGCGGCTGCATATCAAATTCTGTGGTCCACAGCCAATATTTGCAGTCAGCAACCAATATCTGCGGTCGTACCCCAAATTGTGCGGACCGCATATCATCAAGGGCATTTGAGCCCCAAGGTAAACAAGTGCGGACCGCAGAGGGAATTCTGTAGCCGCACTCCTCATTTGTCCCTCAAGCCTGATCGTTAACTATAAATAGTAACCTTAATGGCTAATGTACATTTGTTTTTCCACTCTAAGCTCTCTAAACTCTAATACTTGGAAATCGTTTGTTCAATGTTCTGCCATACTAAATCCACATTTGTGATTACTTATCTGCATTACTTCATATCTGGTATTCTTCAATTACTCATCGAGTATTTTAATTTATTTTAATTTAAAACTTTTAGGTAGTTTTAGGCCATTTGTCAATAGATTCAACTGTACTACCATGTAGGGTTTAAACTGTGTTGGGTTAACTGATAATTGCTTTGTGGGGAATGGGTGATGTGTTTTTCATGCTTAATTGTTAATACCATGTCGAATTTGTGCAAAAAGTGAACAACCCTAGAAAGTCTGCTCGTAATTGTTTGAAGTCTGCAGATCGCACAATGTCGCACAAGTAATTGTGCGGTCCGCAGAAGTTAAGACTAGGGTATTGTAAGTAACGCTGAATCTGCGGTCACACTTGAAATTGTGCGGTCCGCAGAAATCCTATCGCAGCCGCAGAAAAGTGAGTGCGGTCGCGGAACAGCATAATCTCTGTCATCAGAGAGATACCACTTTTGGGATATCTAAATATGCGGCCACAATGATAAAAGTGCGAACCGCACTTCACATATGCGGTCGCACTAATAATTATGTGGACCGCAGTTTATTTTCGCAGCCGCAAGTTCAAATTGTGCAGCCTGCACAACCCAGTCTGCGGCCCTACTTGTAATTATGCGGACCACACATCCCCACCCTACACTCATGTTCACACGCTGTTATACAGTCTGTTTGAAATTGAACCACAACTAACTGCTGCTATTGCTTGTTACAGAAAATAGTTAGATCTCGTGGCCGCAGTGACACTTCAAAGGGGAGTGGTGAACCTTCCAGGGGTCGAGGCAAGAGTATTTTACCCTTCGCCTTCCAAAAGATAATCTCAAAGTAGACTACAATCGGTCGAGAGAGAAATGCAGAGCCCTCCGAGTCCGGTTCTTATGCCCCGTCTAGGGAAGCATCGGAGGGTAACTCGGTTCAAGAGCTGCCGGCTATCCAATCAAAGCCATCAGGAAGGTATCAACTCCGGGACGAGCCTTCCACTTCACATAGCTCCTCCGAGGGTTTGGAAAGTGTTAGTCAGCCTTCCGAGCCATCCTCTACACTTATCCCTGAGGCACCAGCTACTACAGTTGATAACATCCTAGATGATGGCCGAAGGGGAGATACGATAGTTGCCGGCCTTTATAGGTCGATGAAGAAAGAGGTTTAGGAGGACCGTATCTTCAGTCTAGCTACCTTCACCAGCTCCCGCGGGTGGTGGTCGGTGAGATCACTCACTCTTTAGCGACAGTTCCAACTCAAAGATCTCGACAAGTACAATCCTGCAGTGTTGAGACAGTTCCGAGAGAGGAAGGGGTGGATGTGGTTCACCCAGACAGTTATGGACGCCAAGGAGTATTTGATCCGGGAGTTCTATTCCAATATGACACACATAAAGAAAGGGACCAAAGTAACAAAAGTGAGGAATCTGAAGGTGAGGTTTGACCAACACACACTGAACTCCTATTTGGGGTTTGAGGATGTGGAGCCGGCATAGTACTTGGAGAAGCTGGCGTTGGGTGATGCAACTCGCCCATGGCTAGCTGAGCTTCTTGCATCCCCGGGGCCACTACCACCATAGATCACTGTAGGGTTTCCTATTCAGCGGAACACCCTAAACTTTGAGGCGAAGGGATGGCAGACCTTCGTATGCAGTAGACTAGACCTGCGCCAGAATGAAACCAACCTACCTATTCCACGGGCAGTGCTAGTCGCCTCTATTATGGCCAGGTATCCTATCTATGTGGGTGCCGTGATTTCGGCCAACATGCCAGTGGTTTCCAGGAAAGCTGATACCTCCTACCCGTATCCCAACACCAGCATTGCGTACCTTACGGATGCACGGGTAGAGCCCAGATATTTTGACACGAAGGTTCGGGCGGAGAAGCCCTTCTCTTGGTATTCTTTGATGGATGCCCACAACCGGAAGAGAAAGGGTCAATCGACTACCACCGTAGGCATATCTAATTAGCCATCGGTGGTGGTTACAGAGATAACTAATATACCATCCTCTTCAGCAGATCCTTCTACCAGTGAAGCTGCCATGCCTCAACCTTCAGCCTCAGTGCCTCCCAGCTCCGTTTTGAAGCCGGTGCTTATGCCTTCTGCTCCACCTACTGTGCTGCAAGTCTTCCAGACACTAGCGAACCTCAACAATTGGATGCAGACAGCTACTGCAAATCTGTCTGACATATCCACTCAGGTTGCGGCACAGTCATCTATTCTGGCACTGCAGATCCCCCTCATAGTTAAAGAAACCTTGAAGAAGCTCTTGGACAACTAGAACACAATTATGGCCACTCCGGTACAGCATGGGCCAGTCATAGAGGAGCTAGGAAAGGAAGTGAAAATAGATGCGGAAGTCCTAGCCTTCTAAGAAGTCAGTGGACAAGCTCCGGCGACAGGTTACCAAGATTGCAGCAGCCGAAGACATTCCGTTTGATTTGCTGATAGACCCGCACCACCCAGGCCTAGATCCTATAGATCCTACAAGACCAGCTAGCCAGTCTGAGGAGCCAAACACTGCTGCTAACACTGCCGAGAAAGTATGTCAGATGTTCACCAACCCAGCCACTCCTGGACTTGAGGATGATGAGATCCAATTGGATGAGGTTGATGCCGATGCCACTGCTGGGGACATAGAGATGGCCACAGAGCCATAGGGACTTTTCTTTACTCTCCTCTTATTTTACTCTTATGTTGTTAAGCATTGGAGACGATGCTTATTTTTATTCGGGAGGGGGGTGGAGTTTCTTTGACATCTTGATTATTATGTATTTTGATAACTATGAGACAATTGGCTTGTAATTAACTTATTACTATTTTCTTCTTCTTTCTCATCATGTATATATTCTCTCTTATCTCTCATTATGTATATTCATTACGCTATCAATAGTTTGCCTTGTAGCTTCTTTATCTTTATGTTGTTTTCTTTTTGAATTAGTAGCTTCTTTTTGATGAATAGTTTCTTTCTATGTTTTAATGTATAATAAACCTTTAGTTTTCTTAATTCCACGGCTCTTTTCCAAGGTAGTTTTGTGTGAACCGGGTGACTCTTCCCAACGATGGATGGTGTGACAACCTTCTTAAGGGATTGAGTTTGTTTTTGGTGTTTAGGTAATAATAGTAGTAGTAATGAATAAAAAAGCCTAATTGAGTCATGCTTGAAGATTTAAACATTCTTCACTTGGTACCAACACACTTAACTGCATGCTTATGTTTAAAAACAAGATTTTTGGAAAGAAATAGCTCTAGTTAGTGACCTTGTGACTATTGTGTTGACTTAGGCTATCATCAAGTTTTTTAATCGAACCATAGTGATTTTCAATCTTGAAAATGATCGTGTGGGCCCTCGACTCTATCCGCATTAACAATCCAGCTGCGTGAAAGTTGAGGTGTTGTTGTTGCAAGTCCAAGTACCTGTGCTAATGGTCTAAAACTTGCCCCGAATGTGTTTCTAGGCAAAATTTTAAGTTTTTCTTGGCTTGAGAAGTGATTGTAGGCTCTTCTTGGCCTGCTTGATGTTTCCAAATCCCACCAATGTTGATACCCCTAGTCAACCCATTTGAGCCTTGAACCTTTCTCATTTGATAACCATGTTACAAGCCTTTACCCGTTTTGTAGTGGCCCTCCCTTGGCACCCAAGCTTTCCTTAACTACTCTTGTGAAATAATTGGCTAAAAACGTAAGTTTAGGGGAGAGACAAGGAACCTGAAAGTGGTATCAAGGCACAAAAAAAGAAAAGAAATGAAGAGAAGGAAAGGCAAGAAAAGGAAAGAACAAAAAGAAAAATGCAAAAAGAAAGCGAATAAGTTCAGGAGTTGAAGGGATTCAAAGAAAAGTAATGATGTAAAGCATGGAGAAATCAAAGAGGGAGAAAATGAATGTCATGATCAAGAAAGAGTGATGTTAAATCTCTCTAGTCCCCTAAGGAAAAGAAAATGCCTCAAACAGCTAGCAAAGCATGAGCCGAGAAAATAAAATGGAGTGCTTAAGAAAAGATGAACAGTTCTATCATAGCATATCTAACCTTAGTCCAAAAGCCTTCAATGCATTCCGAAAAAGCCGTACGTGCTTTCAAGCTGAGTGAGGTTACATTAGTAGTGATTTACATGAGGGTCAAGCATGTGGTACTTAAAACCGTATTTGCAACATTCCCTTGAGAGAGATGAGTGAACCTTTGGCAAATCCTTGGATTGAGTGCTAAATTCTTAAGTGAGATAGTCAAACAGAGAGTAGAGGAGGAGGAGGAGTTTGGGATCCGCAATGACCTACATGAAAGAGCGAGCTTCCTTGACGAATAAAGTTAATTCTTGATGCTCAAGTGTCACATTAAAACTATTTGTGCTTAAAAGTTTAACTTGCTGCCTTGTTGATAATTCATAAGTGGTGTGGGTAATTGTTGTTCCCAATTGATGTGTGAATGACTCACTGTGATTTGCTGTAATGGCTCTTAACTAGTGGAGGTGGGAACCACTTTATTTGCTTGAGAACAAGCCAAAGCTTAAGTTTGGTGGAGTTCATAAGTGGGGATTTTGACTACTTATTAGCGCCTTTTAGCTTTCGTTTTAGTCCAAAAGCGTTTAATTGTGTTCCCGAAAATTGATGAAATGTGCTTAATTGCAGGAATATTGGAAGATGAACTCCCGAGATGAAATCCAACTCAAGAAGGAGTAATCTGAACCCAAGGATAAATAAGGCACAAAAGCTTAGAAGTGTGGACCACAGAATATCATCTGCGGCCGCAGGTTTTGAAGGAAAACCCATCAGAGACTGGTGCAAAGTGCGGTTAGCACATGAATGTGCGGCCACAGAAGCTGGGTCAGAGCAAAGTTCAGAGAATCTGCAATTCAAGTCCAGCAAAATTGCGGACCACACAATTATTGTGCGGCCGCAGTGCGCCGTACATGTAAAAGTGCAGACCGCAGAACAGCAAGGTGCGGCCGCACATGTAAAAGTGTGAACCACAGAAAGAGTGCAGTGCTGCCGCAATTCAGAATTATGTGGCCGCAGATTTCCAATCCTATCAAGCGGAAGAAAAGTGTGGATTGCACATGGAATTGTGCGGCCGCAGAACCTCCGAAAAGGCATTTTTGTCTGAAATTTCCAGCGCTGTATAAATAGACAAGTTTTACATATTTAGGTTAACTTTGGACATCAGTAGCTACAATAGCCGTTTCTCTTTACTTCTTTTAGTAGTTTTTCATATTTTGAGCTATTTTAAGATAGATTTTATCATTTCAATCTTGCAATATGAGTTTAATTATCATTTCTTCTTCTTTTTCTTCAAGTTCAAGCATGAGTAACTAGATTTTTACTAAAGTTGTGACCCAACCCTAGTGTGTAAACTTAATGGGTGTTTGATTTATTGCTTGTTTATGGTTGTGTATTTATTATTTAGCCTTGTTCTTGCTTTTATTTGGCGAATTAATGGTTGCAAACATTAGTTCATGCCTATTTGACTTGTGCTCTACTTGAGAAAGAGAGACTTAGTCTAGGAAAACTTGGCTAGCAAGAAATTGGGTCAATCGAGAGATTGATAAACCCAATTAAAGGGTTAAACCTAGAGATAGTAAAACCCGACTTGAGCTTTTTATCAACCGTTTTATCAATATCTATTTGGACCTGAGAAAGCCAAATTGGGCAAAATCACTCTCTGACGAGAGATATTGAGTGGGTAACCGAATGTTGATAGCTATAATACACCCCGACCAATAAAATAAATTTTAAAGTTTACAACCCGTTAGTCAAACACCTAGGCAAAGGTCATACCCCTAGGCCTTTTACAACATTTGAAAAACAACAAAAATAGTTTCTTAGTTCTGTTTCTTAAATTGCAATTGTAGTTTAAATTATAATCTAAAACAAACCAATTTTTGCGGAAGTGCAAATTTAGATATACAAACTCACACGCTAAAATATATACTACTAACTTCCATACATATAGCTCACTGCGGAATTCGACTTCGATTTTTGTTGGGTATTACTATTGCATCGACCGTTTTCATAAGAAATTGGACGAGATCAAAGGGAGAAACTTTCCATAAAAAAAATTCAGATATAAAACTGTGAAGACGGAAAAGAAATTTCAGAGGTTGTTTGTGAAGCTTTAGGCCCATATTGGTCATGACTCATGAGTTGAGAATTTCTTACCAAATCTCTCTCACAAGTTCTTTTTTAAATTGATAAAAAGTTAAGATAATACTTAAAAATAGACCGAAAGTACAGAGTAATGGGGATTTTTTCAAATTTAATGAAATTTTTTGAAATAATAAAAAAAATAGACCTAAATAAAGCAGTTGCATATTGGTATGTTTATTTAATAATCAACATTTGACTGTGACCGGATGGCATTAGATTGGTAATGAACTTCCGTAAATCTGCTGAACTAGAAGGTTAATTAATACAGATGCAATGCATTTGTTTGTGGTCAAACGAAATTTATTATTAGTAAAGAAAACATCAAACTCAGAATTCCCTTATGTTTTTAAGTAATGTTCTAGCCAGTTTATACGTGAAATCAATGTCATAAACGGACTCCCAAAGGAGTAAGGAAACGAAATTATGTTTTCTCCTTTTACCTTTTAAAATCTTTAATTCCGGTAATGGAGATTCTAAATTCTATGCTCTCTTTGTTTTTTCTCTTTTCTTTTTCTTTTATTAAAAAGGGAAAAGCAAAATCACGAGTTTCTTGTTTTCATTTTATTAGAACTCTAAAACTATGAAAGAAGAATTTTTATGTCTCGAATGTACTGAATTTATGTAACGATCTCAAGTTAATGTATTATGATAATCTAACCAATGAATTAATTTTCAAATTAAATATTTTTATAATTTTAACAAACTTTTTAAAATAAGAAAATAAAAAATATTAAATTCACATAAACCGGTAATCTTAGACCGATCCGCCCACAACCATCGGCACTCTCACGAAAGGAAAATAAGAAGGTTTAAAGGGAAGGCAGACAAACAGAAAAAAAAGCTTTTCAACTTAGTTGATGAAAGGGAAAAAAGGAACAGGGTTTATGGTTTTCTAAATTAAATGATAACAAACTATATATGTGATCCAACAATAATAGATTTTAGAACAAAATACAAAAATAGCCCAACGGTTGAAATTAATTGTATATGTTAATAAAAGATTATATAAAATATGTATATATTACACTGTATATATATATAAACTTTTAACCTTGTGATAAAATTACCAACTATAGATAAATATAGGGGAAAAATAGACTCCAAAAGCAAATGAACCAGCCATATGCTCCAATCTCCATCAACACACAACACCTTATGTTTAACTTTTGGTGAAAAGTCACCATCACCACTGATAGTCTTACAATTTTCTACTTTCCTACCAACTGTGAACTTCTTTTCTTGTTCCCTTACACTATCTCGTTTGGCCATGAAACTGTTTATTTCAATATTTCGAACATTGAAATAATAGTTTTTCAAGTAATAGTTTGGCCATAAAATTTTTGTTTTCAAGCGAAATATTATTTTAAGTGAAATATTGAAGTAATTATCTGAAAATGTATTTCAAGTAAGTTTCTCAAAAAAAATTAATTTTTTTTTGTACGTCGTCCAAACATGACAATTATTTTATTTTTTTAGCTTCAAAATTTAAATTATTTTACGTCTAACTTAAACATTGTCAATGATATGTATCCAATGATACTTTTTAATTCTTTTTTTTTTTTTTTGGGTGCAACCTTGTAAATCCTTTTGTTTACATAGTACAGGCGCACCCCCTAAAAAACAAGTTCTATCACAACGCATAGCTTATGCAGTATCAGCCAATCAAAGGAATATCAGAAGCATCAAATCATCATTCCAAACTTCCGTAAATTACTAAACTCCGAGAGCAATTTAGCAAAATCTTAAGCCCCAAAAGTAAATGAAAAGACTTGTCAGTCTCAGTGGGTCCCATCCTTTGTCTGATGTCTTATTGTATCATCTACTATCCATTTTGACAAAAAAATTCGTAAAATGGAAAGCTGTGAGCCCATTAATAGCCACCAACAAATACTAGTAATATTGTTAGTAAGAACTACTCATCCAATACAAATTATCTGATTTTTAAAGTTTGTCGTCTTAAATTATTTGTCATTTTGAAGTTTAAGATAAAATAAATTTTATATTTTCTATTTTACCTTTTATAGTAATTGTTCCTAAAAATAAAGATAGCACATAAATAGAATAAATATTCAATGAAAAGAGTGTATGATCCAAAATTTATATCTAGGTTTATACAATTAGATTTGTAGTGAAAAATAGTTAATGTAAGTCAATATTAATATCCAAATGATAGACCAAATGTATTTATGAAAAATATCCCATATGTGCTGATGGATAGCAATAAATAATAGCAATAGTGGAATAATGAATAACTCAAGAATATGAAAGAGAGCAATAAGTATCAATAAATAACATTTAAGTAAATAAATAAATAGAGATCACCCGACAAAGGTGAGATTCCCCAATAATTCCTCTGACAATGATGGATAATAATAAGCCTTTGAATATTCGATCCCTCTTTGATCGGGGAAGAAAAGATAGATAAAGATATAAAAAGTGAACTTTATACGTATATGATAAAGAGAGAATCTTCAGAGAATGTCAATATTTGTTCTTTACAATGAGTGTCCCCTGACCGGCAGATCCTCTATAACTACATATCTTTCTATTTATAAAGATGCATGGGCCACAAAACCCTAGATAGTACAACTAAGAAGAATATTCACTAGGATATTCTCTAGGGAATATTAATCCTAGAACTAGCCATTACTACTCTCCGAGGAATAGTGCTCATCCTCGTCCCCGTCTTCTATCGAGTCACTTCGACCTCGTCGACGACCTGTTATTTTCTCATGACATCGACCCCATTGAAGTTAGATCATCGTATCTTATTAACGACATATGGCAGCCTCCGAAGGCTTCATTTATGTTGACTTGGTCAACATATAACATGATATTTTTTGCCATCGTCCTCGAGGTCGAGTTCAATGAGGGGATAACAACGGTTGTGGTGAAAAGCGGGCGACATAGCATTTCGAAGATTACATCTTTTAAAATTTTAATCTTTCCTGGTGATTTCATGGAGCTATCTTGTCAAGGACAAGATGTGACGTCATGATGTCATTCGTCATGATGATGCCTGTTCCCGATGCGCCGCGTCGATTGTCATGCCCCGACCTCGGGGAGCGCGACGGGCGCTCAATTGGGATAATCCGGCCGAGCAAGCCTGTTAGATTTCCTTCTACCCATCTCATCTGTGAACAAAAAGGAGATATATTCTATTAATTAGACACTGAGATGATTCATAAACAATCCCAACTCCATTACCATTAGTTACTCTATTTTTTTAAGTCTCAAAATACAAACACTTTCATATTTTGAAGCGAAACATTTGATACATATACAACATTACTAGCTTGACTTTTTCAACACCAATACACAACCCACACTATGTCTACGAGCCTCTAATAGATACAAAAGAGTATAATGATAGTGCCGGCAACGGCTCCGGCTATACCTCAAAACATAATACACACGGAACAAAAGATGCACGACCCCGAAATGAAGTGGGGTTCACCAAGTCAGCCGGGAAGAGAGTGTACCGCTATCACTGGTCAATGCCTCCTGCTGTGGAACCACTTGCATCCATTAAAGATGCAACGCCCCCGGCAAAAAGGGACGTTAGATACATGTCGAATAGTACTAGTATGAAAACCAAAACACCTATTCAAGGACTTTGAAATACAACATGAATATGATGAATCATGGTAATAATAATAGGGCTTAGATAGTCGTTAAAGTCAAAACAAATTTATTAAGAACTTCCAATAACATTTATAAATTTCAAGTCGGAGATCCTCTGCAACCACCTTTACAAGCGGCCCTGCCGCCTCACCCAATGCATGCGGGTGGAGGTGTAATCACAATACCATAACTATACACAAAGCGGCCCTGCCGCCTCACCCCAATGTATGCGGGTGGATGTGTAACAACAATACCACAACTCTACACAATGCGGCCCCGCCGCCTCACCCCAATGTATGCGGGTGGAGGTGTAACCACAACTTGAATTCTCAAAACGATAACAGTTTGTACAAAAGATTTTCTTTCGAATCAAATCCCTTTGGCACCTTTGGCCTTAACAAAAATATGAGTTCATAAGATTTCATCATATAAGAAATAAGTGTTGATCATATTGACTTCATATAATGTTTTCTTCCCAAAAGGGGTATAACATAATTAAGTCACAATAGAAATCTTTAACACATGAGGGTTCGGACACGTTTTGCAATTTGAGAATCAATTTACTAGCTTGAACATCCCACCTCAACAGTGTTTCAAGTTCGACTACACATGATGGAGTTTTGCAAGGATTTGAGAATTCTGATACTAGAAGGAAAGTTTAGCCTTCACACCTCGAAATAGCTTTCCTTAGTGTAACAATAACGTCCCGACACTTCTAACGATGTTAATCTATAAGAGAGGGGAGAATTACAAGCATGATTAGAGAAATTCCTATGGCAAAAGCTGCTACACTAATGACCCAACCTTCCCTCAACTAATTCAAGAACAAAACCACCCAAGATGGTTCAACAACTTCCCTACAGTCTCTATTAGTTCATGCATATGATAAATCTACTCTCATCACCCATAATCAACCCAAACCCGAAATTGAAGAATTCGGGGAAGAAATTCTTACCTTTTTGAAGCCCTAGCAAGTTCCGTTTGATGGAATTCCAAGGTTTGATCAAAGTAGAGTAGTGAAATCCTTAGCCCTCCCTTTTCTCTCTCTAGAATAGCTCTCTCCTCTATCTAAAATGTCAGGTAATGCCCAATAATGAATCCTTAGGCTAGATGAACGAAATGGGGGTCGGGTTATAAAATTAAAAAAATGAAGCCCCGATGCTGATCTGCGGTCGCATATGTGACCGCATAACGTTTCTGTGGTCTGCAAAATGGAACGCATAATGGCCTTCCAGAACTGGGTGTTTCTACTTCACTCTACGATAGGTCTGCGGTCCGCAGACCAATTCTGTGGTCACATAATGGACTGCAGAACCTCCTTCTGGAATTCCTCATGCGGGATCTGCGATGGGATCTACGGCCCGCATAACGGTTCTGCAGCCGCATAATGGGCCACATAATGGTCCTCAAAATTGGCAAATCTTTCTGCTTCATTCTACGGCCGATCTGAGGCTCGCAAACTTGTTCTGCGGTCGCATAGTGGACCGCAGAACTGCCATGTTCTGCAAACGTTTTCCTTCAACTCCTTGACGTACTGAGCAATCCCAAAAGTCTGTACCGCGGTGAGTTTCTACAATCCTCAAACACATTGGCTTACCATGACACCAGAAAACCTCGATTTGTAGGTGAAATTTCACGGGGCCTTACATCGATTCACACGCGGCTTTTGATTGGTTCTGAGCTTTGATCTTGGGTTATAATTATGATGAGTTGTTTCGGATTCGGTGCCTTTTTTCTATAAATAGGGAAATTTTCACCATTATTCAAGTTTTACCTCCCTTGGAATTGCTTTTGCTTTCACTTGTTTCTCTGGATTACCATCTCCGAGTTTTTTTCCTATCTTCTCAGCTTTTTGCTCCTAATCTTATTTAAACTGCATAGCCATGTCAAGTCTAGCTTCTGACGCTAACGAGGAGATTCAGCCTGTCTCACTGGCTGTTGTGGTTCCTACTTATGGTCGAGGCAAAGAAAGAGGGGATGGTGAAGATCAAAGTGGCAATACTGAATATTTTAGATTTTGTTTTGCTCAAATTTTGTAATGCACCTTTTGTTGGCGTCTTTGAACGTATTTGTAAAAACTTTTCTATAGATACAAAAGTTTGTTTTGGTTTCATATGTACCTTTTTGTCTTTGTGCATTCTTGTTTTCATACTTGTGTTTTGCTTCTGTACTTTTTTCATTGTTATCTTCTAGTCGAGTTTAGGCTGAGGACGATAATTATTGTTCAAACAGGTCAAACATACCGTTGAGTTAGGTCGGGGCCGACGGCTGATAAGTGTTGTTCGAGATGGTCGAACTTTCCTTTCATTAAGTTGTGATCGAGGGCCGTTAGGTGTTGTTCGAGCTAGTCGAATGTACCTTTTTGTTTAAGTCGTGGCCGAAGGACGATAGCTGTTGTTTGAACGGGTTGAACATACCATTGAGTTAGGTCGAGGCCAAGGGCCGATAGGTGTTGTTCGAGCTAGCCGAACGTACCTTTTTATTTGAGTCATAGCCGAAGGACAATAGGAGTTGTTCGAGCTGGTCGAACTTGCCTTTCATTGAGTCGTGACCAATAGGTGTTATTCGAGCTAGTCGAATGTACCTTTTCGTTTAAGTTGTGGCCGAGGGCCGATAGGAGTTGTTCAAATTGGTCGAACATACCTTTTGTTAGGTTGAGGCCGAGGGCCGATAGGAGTTATTCATACTAGTCATATATACCTTTCCGTTGAGTCGAGGCTGAGGGCCGATAAGTGTTGTTCGAGCTTGTCAAACGTACCTTTTCGTTTAAGCCATGGCCGGAGGCCGATAGGAGTTGTTCGAGCTGATCGAACTTACTTTTCATTGAGTCGTGGCCGAGGGCCGACAGGTGTTGTTCGAGCTGGTCGAACATACCTTTTCATTTGAGTCATGGCCAAGGGTCGATAGGAGTTGTTCGAGCTGGTCGAACATACCTTTTGTTAGGTTGAGACCGAGGGTCGATAGGAATTGTTCGAGCTTGTCGAACGTATCTTTTTAGGAGAGTAGTTTTAATGAACATGAATCTAATTTACTTCAACATCATTGCATCAATTGTATCATCTGGCCTTGAGGCTGATTTTGGAAAAAATTACAAGTTTTGGGTGTTGGCTAGCGTTCCAGTCTCAGTCCCAGCCCCGGTATATCTAGTCCCTTCATTGTTTGACTTGGAGATTCCTGAGAAGTCGGGCAATGAAAATGCGTTTGTTCTTATGTATTCCAATTCTAAATGTCCCGTTCGTCGCCTCGTTAAAAACTTCCTTGAAAAAACCCTGTTGGGATAAAACTCAAGTGAGGGAAAAAGAGTACGACTTAGGGGACACTCCTTATTTTTCAGAGATCAAAGCACTTGAGGTGGATGATGTTCCAATTGTCCAGTAGGAGCTTTCCTTCCATAGTCTTCAATTGGAATGAACCCTTGTACGCCTTGCCTACGCTTGCATTCTCAGCTTCTTGGCTTCCTTTTTAAGGGTGTCGTCCTACAAATAGTTTATAATACAATTATGTCAGTCTCAAGTTAAGCTTATAAATTTACCTCGTTGTAGTCTAATGCTGAGCTAGGGATCACATTGTAGCTTTAAAAGCTTCGCCCCATATTCAAGTGCTAGTCTCACTCCTGCAATTGTGGCCTCATACTTGACCTTGTTGTTAGTCATATCTAGGCATCTTGCTGATTGGAGAATGACTTCACCGGTGGGAACTTCGAGTACAAGTCCCAGTCCGGGCCCACAGGTGTTAGATGTGCCATCAGTGTGTAGGACCCGGAGGTTTAGTGTTAGGTGAGAAGTTTGAGTTGCTTCCTTCTTAGCCTTAGCGCATCACTTTGGGACTAAAGTCTGCGATAGAGTCAACGAGCACTTGTGAGTTTATTGGTATGTGAGGCTAATAAGTGATATCGTCCTTACTTAATTCGACTGCACATTTGGCCAGCCTTCCCGACAGCTCGGGTTTGTACAATATGCCTCTTAAAGGAAACGTGGTGATGGCCGAGACTGGGTGGCACTAGAAGTACGGCCTAAGCTTTCATGAAGCTACGACAAGGGCCAAGACTAGTTTCTCGAGGTGAGGATATCTCATCTCGGTGTCGATAGGTGTTTTGCTGATATAATAAATTGGAGTTTGCGTACCTTTTTCTTCTCGAACTAGGACTGCACTTACTGCTACTTCTGAAACAACGAGATAGACGAAAAGACACTCCCCGGGCTCGGGCTTCGAGAGCAAGTATGGCGATGACAGGTATTCCTTGAGTTCCTTTAGCGTTTCTACGCATTCGAGCGTTTATTTGGGGTCGTTATCTTTTTCGAGCGCGTTGAAGAACTTGTGGCACCTATCTAATATGGAGGGTCTCTCCTTGAATTGTCCCTGCATTCCTTTCTGGGCTCGGATTGTATCGAGGTGAGTCATTGAGTTGGCCCGTTGAGGTTTTCGTTGTCTACCCTGACATCGGCACAGTAGGCATTGTGGATCTCATCCCAAGTGACCGGTGGATACTTCATCAACCGGCTCAACAGCTTTCTGGTTTCCTTCGAACCCTCTCTGCTCAACCCGTTCTAAAAGGCTGTTACGGCCATTCCCTCAGAGATGTTGGGTAAAGTCATCCTTACCCTGTTGATTCACACGAGGAAGTCCCTCAGTCCCTCTCTTGGGGATTGTTTGATGGCGAAGATGCCATTCACCCTTGTTTCAGTTTTCCTGGCTCATGTATGTGCCGTTACGAACTTATTGGCCATTTCTTCGAATGTTTCTATAGCATAGGCTGGTAGCTGCGAATATAATGTCAACGCCCCTCCAGTGACAGTTTCACCAAATTTTTTCAGCAAGATAGAGGACATCTGCTCTTTATTGAGGTCGTTGCCTTTTACGGCGGTGACGTAGTAAGTTACATGATCTTCGGGATCGATTGTTCCGTCGTAGATTCGGAGATATGGGGGCATCTTGAAAGTTTTTGGTATGGCATGTGGAGCCGCTTCTTCCCTATATAGCTGTTCCATAAACCTACCATCGTCTCTTTTTGGTAATAATTTGGGAGCACCTGGTATTTTGTCTACTCGTTCCTGGTGCTCCTTCATTTGTTCCTTGAGTGCCTTGTTCTCGTTTTCCATTTCTTTCATTCTTTTCAGCACGGCGGTGAGGACGCTTTTACCTGCATTGTCAGTAATCATGTGAGTGTTACCTAACGTCGAAGGGTTTGGTTGGTCGTCATGTTCATTCCTGTGCTGTGCTGCATGGACTTTCGTGGTTTCTGTGGTCGTGCATGGGCTTATTTACCGATCACGCTGACCAAAGTGTTGGTCAACCATGCTTCGAGGAGCTTTTTTAAAGCGGGTGGTGCCCCTTCTTTCGTGGACGTAGAGGCTCCTTTCCCATTTGGTTTGGTTGTGCTGTAGAAAGGTGTAGGCGACTTCTCTTGTCTGGTGGAGGCCGTGGGAGTCACTTACTCATCTTAGGTATCATACCCTTCATTGAAAGAGAGCAATAAGTAGCAATAAATGACATTTAAGTAAATAAATAAATAGAGGTCACCCGAAGAAGATAAGATTCCCCAATAATTCCTTTGACAATGATGAATAATGATAAGCTTTTGAATATTCTGATCCCTCTTGGATCGGGGAAGAAAATATAGATAAAGATGTAAAAAGGTGAACTTTGTATGTATATAATAAAGAGAGAATCTTCAGAAAATGTTAAGATGTTGTTCTTTACAACGAGTGTTCCCTGACCCTCTATAAACATATCTTTCTATTTATAAAGATACATGAACCACAAAATCCTAGATAGTACAACTGGGAGGAATATTCACTGGAATATTCTCTAGGGAATAGTAATCCTAGAACTAGCTGATACTGCTCTCCGAGGAATAGTGCTCGTCCTCGTCTTCTATTGAATCACTTCGACGACCTGTTATCTTCTCGTGACATCGATCCCGTTAAAGTCAGATCATCGTGTATTGACGATATGTGACTGCCTCCAAAGCCTTCATTTATGTTGACTTGGTCAGCCTATAACATGATATTTTTCGCCTATATAGAGAGATCTTATCTTAATAAATATGGGTCAAATAGTCTAAAATCCCTCCTAATTAATGTTTCTTAAGGAACGTGTAAAAAATAATTACGACACATAATTTAAGACGGAGAGAGTAATAACATAAAAGATTGTAAATTTCATGAAATTAAACTGTAAATACTCAAAGAGAACATAAAAGGTAATTACAACATTAATATCATCAAAGAGTATTTATTGTACCGAGTAGAAGACTAAAAAATCCATTTTCTTATTATTATTTAGTGTTCAGTACTTGTTTCGAGGTCCCGACTAATTCGAATTTGCATTGAACAAAAAGGAAGAGCTCCTTATCAATAATTTTTTCATTCCCAGGCTTAAACCTAAAAGCTCTAATTAAGGTCGGAGAGATTCTATCATTCCATTATAACCCTTAGCGTAAAAAATCTCATTTTTTTGTGACAAGCTTATTCATAAAGTTTCACACGTTGTTATTATTATTATTATTTTTATTGGGGCGGTTCACATGTTAAGTTACCGAACTTCCGCAAGAAAATTTTCAAAATCAAACTGCAGTAGCAATCTAGCATTAACTTATAATAGTCAAGATGAAATGATAAAATGTTCTCTGTATCCAAATTTACATAACATTCTTACATTTAGTGCACCATTTTATATCTATACAACCTTCAGAAATTCAAATTTATTAAACTTTTCAAATTTTAAATATTGATTTACTTTATTTTTGCAAAATTAACCTTTTAACTATACTTTAAATACTTTCCATTTATTATTACTGATATTATTAAGTTATTAATATCACATTCTAAATAAAAAAGAATAGAAAAACAAATTCAATTTAGTCAGTACAAATTCAATAAAAAAGAATAGGGACAGTACAAATCAGTTTGGCTTATGGCCCTGTATATTTTAACACTTATCCTAATTTGCAAATTTCGTTGAGTGATGAAAACTCTGTGAATGCTCCGATATTGAGTATCAAACTTCATGAATACGATTATATGCCAGAAACAGAAATAATATGTATATGTTATAGGATTTATTATAAGCCTTTATATACTTTGAATCTTATGTGCAAAATCATGGATTTCAAAAATGAAACTATTTTGATAGAAACTAATTGTCACGACCCTAACTCCGAACCCGGTCGTGATGGCGCCTCTCGTGAAGACAAGGCTAGCCAATTTAACCAAAATCTCCTTTTAAGCAGTTAATTAACATAAAAATAATATAAGCATGATTTAATAGCAATAATTCGCGGAAATATAGTTAACCATAATAGAAACCATCCCGACACAATCCAAACCGGGGTGTCACAAGTCATGAGCAACTATGGAACAATAAGATAAGGGAGATACGGGGCTGCGGATGCGAACAGCTACCTCGTAGTCTCTGAATCACCGCCTAGACTGGAGGAGTCAGCACTCCGGAGTGAAACCAACAACGCCTGAATCTGCACACATGGTGCAGGGAGTAATATGAGTACTCCGACCCAGTGAGTAATAAATATAAATAATGATTGAAAGTTAGAAAGCACGTAAAGCACAAGGCATTCTATAATGAAGCAGTAAAACATCATTTGAAAACAGTAAATCAGTGAGGAATCAAGTAAAATCTCCTTTCAACAGGTAAAACATGTAATTTTTTAGGTAAGTAATGTGAAGTAAAAAAAATAATTAGAAGATCGCCCCTCGGGCTTAGTATCAACAAATTCGCCCCTTGGGCAATATCGCAGAACAGTACCAGCCCCTCGGGCTCAAATCTCAGAACAATACCAGCCCCTCGGGCTATCACATTGAACAGTATCAGCCCCTCGGGCTATCACATAGTACAATATGAGCCCCTCGGGTTATATCTCACATCACAATGGGTACCCGCGTTCACTGGGGGTGTACAGACTCCGGGAGGGGCCGCTTACGGCCCAAGCGCAATATCAAGCCACCTCGTGGCAACAAATCTAGGCCCTCGACCTCATATCAGTCAAGCGATAAATTATCTCAGGCCCTCGGCCTTATATCACTCGGTATATCCTCACATCTGGCCCTCGATCGTACTCAGTCAGAAAATCATCACAAGCCCCTCGGGCATAGTAAAACAGTAGTTCTCAGCCCAAAAATATCATTAAAATATTAAGTCTCAAAACTAAATAAAAGTGGCTGAGTTGTAAAATAGTGGAAAATAGCATGACTAAGTTCAAGCAATAAGTCAAAATAATGAGGAAATAGTGATAAAAATCTCCGAAGGGTTCAAATAATTGGCACGAAGCCCAAATATGGCAATCAGCCCAAATTATGATGATAATAAATAAGTTTCAGTCAAATACGCGGTAAAAATCATCAATCGGGACGGACCAAGTCACAATCCCCAGTAGTAAACGACCCCACGCTCATCATCGAGCGCGTGTCTCACCTCAATATAGCACTACGATGTACAATCTAGGGTTTCAAACCCTCAGAACATCATTTACAATCACTACTCACCTCGAACAGACTAAATCTCTAGCCCGCGACGCCTTTGCCCCTCGAATTGGCCTCCACGTGCGTCGAATCTATCCAAAATCAGAACGAATACGTCACAATATGCTGAGGGGACAAAGCCCAAGCAAAAACAATCGAAAAGTACCAAAAATTCTAAAATTAGCAAAACCCGAGCCCCGGGCCCTCTTCTCGAAGCTCAGAAATTTTCACATCAACGGGTTCCTTATCTCCCAACGAGTTCATACATATCAAAAGTTCTCAAATCCGACCATAAATGGTCCTCCAAATACCCAATTAGAATTTCAAAATCCCAAGCCCTATTTCTTCCATTTTTAGCAAAACATTCTGCCCAGGCTTCATCGAGTTGTACCTTGTGCTGTGTAGGTTGTACATCCTTTTACCATTTTCCCTTGCTGTACACCTTCTGTTAAAACGCTCATAACCCCTTGTGGAAGTATCCAAATTATCAACGGTTTGAAGATATAGAAACTAGACTCGAAGATCTTTCATTTAATAGGTTGTACACTATATAGCTCTTTATATATTCCGAGATATGAGCTTCTAAAGTGTATCAGAAAATTCTATCGAAATTGCTCCCCCAGCCAACTTCGATCAATCATAACTTTCTCATAGAATATCCAAATCATGAACGGTTTAACTTTCTGGAAACTATAATACAAGGGCTACAACTTTCATGTTTTCTAATGTTTCTGACTCCTTATAGATTACAAGATATGAGCTTCTAAACTGGACTACTCGCACCAGAAATTTTCTGGTGCACAGCTGAAGCTAAAAAAATAAATCTGCATTTTTTCCAAAGATGAATTAGTCTGTTTAACCACCCAAAAGTCACCCGAGGCCACTGGGACCTCAACCAAATATGCCAACATATCCCATAACATCATTCAAACTTGTTCCAACCTTCGGAACGCTCAAAACAACATCACAACACCAAATTCGCGACGAATTCAAGCCTAAGAATTTCAAAATCTTCTAAATTACTCTTTTGATAAAAAAACCCAACCAAACCACGTCCGAATGACATGAAATTTTGCACACACATCCCAAATGACATAACCAAGCTACAACAACTCTTGGAAATCCATTCCGAGCCTCGAATCAAAATCTCGCCTAACAACCGGAAATCGCCAAAACCAATTCCGATCACACTCCTAAGTCATAAATCACCTCCCGAANCTAATTGTCACGACCCTAACTCCGAACCCGGTCGTGATGGCGCCTCTCGTGAAGACAAGGCTAGCCAATTTAACCAAAATCTCCTTTTAAGCAGTTAATTAACATAAAAATAATATAAGCATGATTTAATAGCAATAATTCGCGGAAATATAGTTAACCATAATAGAAACCATCCCGACACAATCCAAACCGGGGTGTCACAAGTCATGAGCAACTATGGAACAATAAGATAAGGGAGATACGGGGCTGCGGATGCGAACAGCTACCTCGTAGTCTCTGAATCACCGCCTAGACTGGAGGAGTCAGCACTCCGGAGTGAAACCAACAACGCCTGAATCTGCACACATGGTGCAGGGAGTAATATGAGTACTCCGACCCAGTGAGTAATAAATATAAATAATGATTGAAAGTTAGAAAGCACGTAAAGCACAAGGCATTCTATAATGAAGCAGTAAAACATCATTTGAAAACAGTAAATCAGTGAGGAATCAAGTAAAATCTCCTTTCAACAAGTAAAACATGTAATTTTTCAAGTAAATAATGTGAAGTATAGAAGATCGCCCCTCGAGCTCAGTATCAACAAATCCGCCCCTCAGGTAATATTGTAGAACAGTACCAGCCCCTCGGGCTCAAATCTCAAAACAATACCAGCCCCTCGTGCTATCACATGGAACAGTATCAGCCCCTCGGGCTATCACATAGTACAATATCAGCCCCTCGGGCTATATCTCACATCACAATGGGTATCCGCGCTCACTGGGGGTGTACAGACTCCGGGAGGGGCCCCTTACGGCCTAAGCGCAATATCAAGCCACCTCGTGGCATCAAATCTAGGCCCTCAGCCTCATATCAGTCAAGCCACCTTGTGACGTATATAAAGTGTCTCAGGCCCTCGACCTCATATCAGTCACAAGCCACCTCGTGGCATATAAAGTATCTCAGGTCCTCGGCCTCATATCACTCAATATATCCTCACATCTGGCTCTCGGCACACTCAGCCAGAAAAATTATCACAAGCCCCTCGGGCATAGTAAAATAGTAGTTCTCAGCTCAAAAACATTATTAAAATATTATTTAAGTCTTAAAACTGAGTAAAAGTGGCTGAGTTGTAAAACAATGGAAAACAACATGACTGAGTTCAAGTAATAAGTCAAAATAGTGAGAAAACAGTGATAAAAATCCCCGAAGGGTTCAAATAATTGGCACGAGCCCAAATATGGCAATCAGCCCAAATCATGATGATAACAAATAAGTTTCGGTCAAATACGCGATAAAAATCATCAATCAGGACGGACCAAGTCACAATCCCCAGTAGTAAATGACCCAACGCTCATCATCGAGCGCGTGTCTCACCTTAATATAGCACTATGATGTACAATCCGGGGTTTCAAACCCTCAAAACATCATTTACAATCACTACTCACCTCGAACCGGCTAAATCCCTAGCCCGCGACGCCTTTGCCCCTCGAATTGGCCTCCACGCGCGTCGAATCTATCCAAAATCAGAACGAATACGTCACAATATGCTGAGGGGATGAAGCCCAAGAAAAAACAATCGAAAAATACCAAATAGCAAAACCCGAGCCCCAGGCCCACTTCTCGAAGCTCAGAAATTTTCACATCAACGGGTTCCTTATCTCCCAACGAGTTCATACATATCAAAAGTTCTCAAATCCGACCCCAAATGGTTCTCCAAATACCCAATTAGAATTTCAAAATCCCAAGCCCTATTTCTTCCATTTTTAGCAAGACTTCAATGATTCTCTAGGTGGATTTCACAATATAAACGAGTTTTAGGTCCGAAATTCTCACCTCCAATCGATTCTCCTTGAATCCCTCGTTAATTTCCTTCAAGAACATCCAAAAATGAGCAACTATGAGTGAAAATATACCCAAAATCACGGACAAGAAGACTTAAAAACATTCTGCCCAGGCTTCATCGAGTTGTACCTTGCGCTGTGCAGGTTGTACATCCTCTTACCATTTTTCCTTGCTGTACACCTTCTGTTAAAACACTCATAACCCCTTGTGTAAATATCTAAATGATCAACGGTTTGAATATTTAGAAACTAGACTCGAAGATTTTTCATTTGATAGGTTGTACACTATATAACTCTTTATATATTCCGAGATATGAGCTTCTAAAGTGCATCAGAAAATTCTGTCGAAATTGCTCCACCAGCCAACTTCGTTCAATCATAACTTTCTCGTAGAATATCCAAATCATGAATGGTTTAACTTTATGGAAACTAGAATACAAGGGCTACAACTTTCATCTTTTGTAATTTTTCTGATTCCTTATAGATTACAAGATATGAGCTTCCAAACTGGACTACTCGCACCAGAAATTTTCTGGTGCACAGCTGAAGCTAAAAAAAAATCTGCAATTTTTCCAAAGATGAAATAGTCCGTTTAACCACCCAAAACTCACCCGAGGCCACTGGGACCTCAACCAAATATGCCAACATATCCCATAAACATCATTCAAACTTGTTCCAACCTTTGGAACGCTCAAAACAACATCACAACACCAAATTCACGTCGGATTCAAGCCTAAAAATTTCAAATTCTTCTAAATTACTCTTTTGATAAAAAACCCAACCAAACCACGTCCGAATGACCTGAAATTTTGCACACACATCCCAAATGACATAACAAAGCTACAGCAACTCTCGGAATTCCATTCCGACCTTCGGATCAAAATCTCGCCTAACAACCGGAAATTGCCAAAATACTAACTCCACCAATTCAAGCCTAATTCTACACCGGACCTCTAAAACCAATTCCGATCACACTCCTAAGTCATAAATCACCTCCCGAAGCTAACCGAACTATCAGAACTCACATCCGATCCCTCTAACTCATAAGTCAACATCTGGTTGACTTTTTTAACTTAAACCTTCTTAAAAGAGACTAAGTGTCTCATTTCTTACCAAATCCACTCCGAACGCAAACTACTCAAATCGATCACATAAAACATGGATAACGAAGTTTAATGAGGCAGAATTGGGGGAATGGAGAGGTAACTCATGAGACGACTGGCCAGGTCGTCACACTAATTTTGGCAAATCTAAAATTATTATCAGAAGACCTATTAAGTGGGATGAAATAGATTTTCCCAAAGAATGGGTCCTTGAGGAAGCAATAGCTCCTCGAAATAATGTAAACATTGAAATCACAGAAGTTGAACAAGCTTCTGATGGAACTGTTAAGATCAGGTTCAATGAACTGGATCAAATTGATAATATCAATTATTCATCTAGATTAACTAGATCCAGCTCCTCATACATCTCTCATAATTATAAGGTAGATTTTCCTTCAAGGGCATCTACATCACATATTAAAGAAAATGATAGAATTGATGTTATAAAAATTAGCACAGAAAATATTGCTAGTGCTATACCAGACCCAACTGAATCCGAAATAGATTTTTCAAACGGTTTACATGGATAGAGACCAAATAGATTTTAGCCCGGGATCACCGGCAAGAAAATTAATTTCTGCAGAATTTAAAAAACCCAGATGAGAACTTTTTAGAAACTGATTTTTTGATAATTTCAATCAAAAACTAATAATGTTTTCCCAAGATGATTTTTATAATGATATTAGTAGACATAACAAGATTATAGCTTTTGTACCATGGTTTATGTCTAAATATGTTGATGGTTATATTTTCATGTTAGAAAGAGATTATAAGCTCAGTAGTGGGGAAGTTACTAAATCTGTTTTCCCACCCCAAACATCTTTCCAAATGGGAGAAAAAGATAAGATTATATATTATACTGCCTTTTCTAAATTGTTTGATGATAATACTGGTACTATTACTGCTAGAAATTTAAATACGATGTAGACTCAGAATAATTATACTAATATCTATGTTAGTATTCTGGGTGAACAGGTAGCTTCTATCAGTGATAGATTAGACAAGCTTATAGCAGAAGTCCAAAAAATTAGCAACAAGGATACCATAAAAGATAAGGAGCAAATAGCGACTGCCAGTATCCAACCCCCTCCAGAAGTCAAAGACTTTTAAATTGAAAAGTCACGATGACTTAGAGATATTGCTTAGTAAGAAATTTGAAAGATTTAAAATTAGTCCTTTAAATTTAGAAAATTTATCTAGCGAAGAAAGAAAGGAAAAACTTTCTGATGAGATTAATAAAATCTCAGAGAAGTTTGCTAGGAAGCCAGTACAAAGAATGTACTATTATCATAGACCGACCCTTCAGGATGTTTTACTAGAAGAACCTGAGCCCAATTACTTCTCACAGAGTTATAGTGGTAAGAAAATCTATGAATGGAACATAGATGGATTCACAGATAGACAGATTTATATTCAGGTACATAGAATGCTTATGTATAGTACTATCTGTAAGGTAAATAATAATTCTGAAAAAGCTATTGCTAATATGATTATAGCTGGGTTTACTGGCCAACTGAAAGGCTGGTGGGATAATTATTTGACTAATAGTCAAAGAGCATATATCATAAGAGCTGTTAAGATAGAAAATGATCATAATGTTCAGAACATAGTCTATTCTTTAGTTCTCAATATTATAGAACATTTCTCAGGTAGATGGTCAGATAATAGTGAGACCATTAGGACTATGCTTCAAAATCTTAGGTGTCATACACTTATAGAGTTTAGATGGTATAAGGATGTATTTTTATCCAGAGTTATGGAATTACCTGAGTGTAATAGTACTCACTGGAAGTCTAAGTTTATAGATAGGCTTCCCACTTTATTTGCTGAAAGAATTAGAAAGACCCTTAGAGGTACTGTTATGAGTATAGATTATAATAATTATACTTATGGTAAGTTAATTAGTGTATGCACTCAGGAAGGTTTAGCTCTTTGTAATGAGATTAAGCTAAACCAAGAGATTAAGAAACACCGTCTAAATGAAAGACAACAATTAGGTGAGTTCTGTGAGCAATTTGTCATAGATATCCCCAAAATTAAGAAACCTTATAGGAAGAAAAAAGACCAGAAAGAGCCTTATAGGTACAAAAGAAAAAAGAGGATGAATCCTGAAAAAAAAAGGGAGAAGACAGAAAGGAGAAGACATAGTTATAAGAAGAGAAATGATTTTATTAAATCCATTAAACCTGATGCGTGCTACAAATGTGGTAGAATAGGCCACTATGCCAAAGATTGCAAGGTTGAAGGATAAGATTAAAAACCTTGATTTGGATGATAGCATTAAGGATTCGTTATCTAGATCCTACTAAATTCATCCCCAGATTACAGTGACACATAATCTTCAACCGATGAAGATTTGAAGGTGTTACAGAATGAAGAATATTCTTCTTCTTCTTCAGAAACAGAATGTGAACCTTGTAAACAAGGCCGGTGTTGTAATAACAGCACAGAGGATGAATTTTATAATATTTATTCGCAGTTTAAGGACCTAGATATTAATGTCCTTACCAATGACAGTTTATTAGAACTCCTTAGAGTCATTAAGGATCCTGAGTTAAGATCCCAGATTATAGATAAAATAGATCCCATTAAGGATAATAGTCCTAAGGATTCTGAAGTTGAAAGAATTCCTTCCCAAAAGAGTCCTTATACAATTTCTGATATAAAGAGGATTTTAGGAGAAAAATCCCAGGTCATTGATAGGCCAATCACTGTTCAAGACTTGAATGAGGAGATTAATAACCTCAAGAATGAAGTCTCAAATCTAAAGGCTTCTAATATAGCCTTAGATAAGAGGATTATTAAGTTAGAAAATCATCAGGTTACCCTAAATTTAGAATTTAGTACTGATATTACTGAATTAGAATTAGGTTCCAGTACTTCTAATAAAGAAGTAAGAGATGACTTTTTAGGAACTGTTAATCTTCATGACAATGAAATTTTGCAGAAATTACAGTTCTTTACTGCACAAAAGTTTCTAATAAAGGTAACTCTTTTGATTGATTATAATTTCAAGAAAGAATTTGTTGCATTATTTGATAGTGGAGCAGATTTGAATTGTATAAAAGAAGGGATAATACATTCTAGATATTTTCATAAAACCACTCATAGATTAAAGAATTCTAGTGGCCAGCATATGGGTATTACTTATAAATTACCTAAAGCTTTTATTTGTAAAAATAATATTTGTATTCCTGAAAATTTTGTTTTAATAAAAGATATTCATTAGGAAATAATATTAGGTGTGCCATTTTTTCATAAAATTCTGCCTTTTACTAATTGGGATGCTAATAGCTTTACATGTACATACAATGAAAAATCGATTACCTTTGAGTTTATAACTCAACCAATTCAAATATTTTTGAATGAAATTATTTCTGATAACACTACTGCAAAAAGAATAAGCAGATTGATTTTCTTAAAAATAAAATTTGTAGTCTCACTATTGAGCAGGATTTAAAAGCTCCAAAGTTAATAGGAAAATTGATTTGTTAAAAAATCAGTTTTCTTTACAAATTTGCAGAAACCATCCAAATCAATTTTGGAACAGGAAACGTCATATAGTAAGTCTTCCTTATGAAGAAAGCTTTTCAGAGGGTAATATCCCACCTAAAGCTAGGCCATGCCAAATGAATTTCGAATATTTAGAATTATGCAAAAAAAGAAATTGATTCTCTAATAGAGAAAGGTTTAATAAAACCTTCAAAGTCCAAATGGTCTTGTACTGCTTTTTATGTTAATAAACATGCAGAACGGGAACATAGTGTTCCTAGACTTGTTATAAACTATAAGCCCCTTAATAAGGCGCTAAAATGGATTAGATATCCTATCCCTAATAAAAAGGATTTATTGGATAGATTACATGATGCAATTATTTTCTCAAAGTTTGATTTAAAATTAGGATATTGGCAGATTCAAATAGATGAATCAGATAGATATAAAACCGCTTTTAATGTCCCAATGGGTCAATATGAGTGGAATGTTATGCCATTTGGTCTGAAGAATGCTCCTTCTGAGTTTCAAAAGATTATGGATGATATCTTTATTTCCTATACTAATTTTATAATTGTTTATATTGATGATATCTTAGTATTTTCAAAAAATAGTGAAAGTCATTTTCGGCACTTAGAAATATTTAGAAAAGTTATTATACAAAATGGTTTGGTTATTTCTAAACCAAAGATGAATCTTTTTCAGACTAATATTAGATTTTTAGGTCATAATATTGTAAAAGGGAAAATAATTCTTATTAATCGTAGCATTGAATTTGCTTCTAAATTCCCTGCTATTATAACTGATAAAACTCAATTGCAGAGATTTTTGGGCAGTCTTAATTATATTTCTCCCTTTATAAAGGATCTAGCTAAAGATACTGCTGTTCTTTATGATAGACTTAAGAAGAACCCAAAACCTTGGACTAATAGTTATATAGATGTTGTTCGTATTATAAAACAAAAGGTTAATAACCTTCCATGTTTAACACTTGCTAATCCTAATTGGAATAAAGTGGTTGAAACTGACGCTTCTGATATAGGTTATGGTGGAATATTGAAACAGATATGTCCTAGTAATAAACAGGAATATCTTGTCCAATTTTATTCTGGAAAATGGAATAATTCTCAAAAAAAATTATGCGATTGTAGCTGAAGAAATTCTGGCTATAGTTAAATGTGTATTGAAGTTTCAAACTGATTTATATAACCAAAAGTTTATAATAAAAATTGATTGTCATGCAGCTAGATTTATCTTTAATAAAGATTTTGAAGCATGATGTTTCGAAACAAATGTTTGTAAGATGGCAAGCATTACTTGCTCCATTTGATTTCGAAATTATTTATAAAAGGGTAGTGATAATAATCTCCCTGATTTTCTTACTAGAGAATATTTGAATTCCTAATTCCTTGTGTTTCATTGTGCAGATGAGACCACAGTATACACCCCCTCGAGGGAGGGGAAGAGGAACTAGTAGAGGCAGAGGTAATATCCTTGCCCAAATTGGTAATCAAAAGCTAATAGCTGCTAATTTTCAGAAAGCTCAGGGGTTAATACTGACCACCCTATGTATAAGGAGTTTATGGATTTCATAAAATCCAAACAAGATTTGGGTAATAATCCACCTTCATACTCAACAGCCTTAACAGAAGAAGGCCAAGAAGGAAATGAGGTTTATAGCCAAAGTTCACAAAAGAAGTAATAATTCTTTTAGAACAATCTGAACTTAAATGGAAAGATAATCCCTGGCAAATAATGGCTAGGTACCTGGATACAGCATCATATGCTTCTATTGCTTATAAATATAGGATGAATTTTGAATTAATTCTATTATCGACAAATTCAGCTGAAATTCAGCACTTGCTACAGGGAGGATTACTAAGGTGGAAACCTTGTCAAATTATGAGCTAGTTAGTAAACTCTAAACCACGACCTCATCTGCTAACCCTATTACAACGCCCACCTTGGCTTAAAAACGGGTTCTTCGGAGGCAACCGATTATGCTGCCATAACCAGAGCTTACTATCTAACTCAGAACTGCCTGGGTTTATACCTTTAACCTAAGCAACATCGGAACAAGTGCAACAATCAAATTAATACTATAGCATGCTTTCAGAATAGTTCAAGAATCCTAAGTTTAATACATAATTATTTAGCCTATCATTTAGGCTAAATATTCAAATAAGAAATTAAAATTTAAACAAAAGTAAATAAAAATACCTGAGACCGCCTAGATTGTAACCAAGTGGTTCCTTTTTATTTTAACGATTACAGAGAGTGTTTACAAGAGAGGGAGTGACTGAGGATTTCCTTAAAAAAAAACCTTGTTCTTTATTTTGAAACCTAAGATCCTTATATAATGGATCTGCTAAAGAGTGTACAGTAAAATGGCCGACACAATTATATACTCGTGGCCGACAAAGCAAAAGGAAAGAAGAAAATGACTATCTACTTTATTAAAGTAGATTCTGTGGCCGACAACTTAACATGGTGGGGTCGGCTGCTTTATAAAAGCTAATTTGTCTTATTACTCTAATAATTCTAATGTGGGACCTTCAATTATTTTCCAAAGACTGCTTTGCTTTTGTCGTTTTTTGATGATGAGGATTCCTCTGCATTTTCCTTCATTTTTTGTAGAATTCTTTGATTTTTTCAATATTGATCTGCTCTGTATGAACTTCTTGGGATTCTCCCGCTAAACAGATATCTTCATCTGTGTTGTTATCGATTGACGCCATTGACACATCATCTG
This sequence comes from Nicotiana obtusifolia, assembly GCA_002018475.1. Lineage (NCBI taxonomy): Eukaryota > Viridiplantae > Streptophyta > Magnoliopsida > Solanales > Solanaceae > Nicotiana > Nicotiana obtusifolia. The sequence continues at coordinate 74,832 of MCJB01048398.1, read as the reverse complement.
AAATTTCTGTGTCAAAATTCTTGGCTAAGTCTTTCTTGACTTCTTCGAGATAGGATGCTATAATCTCCTTTTTTGAAACTGCACCCTTTTTCATCTGTAACCTTCTGGTTATATGTTTGAAAGGGCTGATCTCCTCTTCAATATTACTGACTTTACTTCTTGCATTATAACTTTCCAGTGCCTTGTGGATATTATCCACGGTTTCTTGTTCATGGACGTTTTCTTCTTTGTTTTTTTGAAGCATTTTGCTCCAGAACTTGGTATAAAAGGAAATCCCTTGCTGGAATAACCAACCTCGATATCCCATTTCATAATCCACAGGATTGAAAATTCTATGAAAAAATACATCAGGGCCATTCCTTCAAAGAAAATATTATCTTTCTGTAAACTGATTAATTTAGGGGATAATTCTATCCACTGAGTATATAAACTCTTAAAATTTTCTGGTAAAATATCTATTGATGGGCCATATTTAGTCCATCATTCACAGAACCAATTTGGTATATTCTGTGCGAAAACATTAGAACCGATTTTTATAAACCATGAACGCTTTCGATTAGAATTTTCATATAAGAAAGTTTTATTAAAATTTTGGATATAATCCCAATAGTTAAACTTAACAGAAATTTTCTGTTCCGGGTGGATATAATCCCTTTCTTTCAATGTACCGATTCCCCATTCATCAGCAGGAATAATATGCTTAATTATGATTTTAGAAAAGTTATAAACCTTCCTTGTAGTCGATGGATAAAAGTGCTGAATTTCAGCTGAATTTGTCAATAACAGAACTAATTCAAATTCATCCTATATTTATAAGCAATAGAAGCATATGATGTTGTATCCAGGTACCTAGCCATTATTTGCCAGGGATTATCTTTCCATTTAAGTTCAGATTATTCTAAAAGAATTATTAATTCTTTTTATGAACTTTGGCTATAAACCTCATTTCCTTCTTGGTCTTCTTCTGTTAAGGCTGTTGAGTATGAAGGTGGGTTATTACCCGAAACTTGTTTGGATTTTATTAAATTTATAAACTCCTTATACATAGGGTGGTCAGTATTAATCCCCGAGCTTTCTGTAAAATTAGCAGCTATTAGCTTTTGATTACCAATTTGGGCAAGGATATTACCTCTGCCTCTACCAGTTCCTCTTCCCCTCCCTCGAGGGGGTGTATACTGTGGTCTCATCTGCACAATGAAACACAAGGAATTAGGAATTCAAATATTCTCTAGTAAGAAAATCAGGGAGATTATTATCACTACCCTTTTTATAAATAATTTCGAAATCAAATGGAGCTAGTAATGCTTGCCATCTTGCAAACATTTGTTTCGAAACATCATGCTTCAAAATCTTTATTAAAGATAAATCTAGTTGCATGACAATCGATTTTTATTATAAACTTTTGGTTATATAAATCAGTTTGAAACTTCAATACACATTTAACTATAGCCAGAATTTCTTCAGCTACAATCGCATAATTTTTTTTGAGAATTATTCCATTTCCCAGAATAAAATTGGACAAGATATTCCTGTTTATTACTAGGACATATCTGTTTCAATATTCCACCATAACCTATATCAGAAGCGTCAGTTTCAACCACTTTATTCCAATTAGGATTAGCAAGTGTTAAACATGGAAGGTTATTAACCTTTTGTTTTATAATACGAACAACATCTATATGACTATTGGTCCAAGGTTTTGGGTTCTTCTTAAGTCTATCATAAAGAACAACAGTATCTTTAGCTAGATCCTTTATAAAGGGAGAAATATAATTAAGACTGTCCAAAAATCTCTGCAATTGAGTTTTTTCAGTTATAATATCAGGAAATTTAGAAGCAAATTCAATGCTATGATTAATAGGAATTATTTTCCCTTTTACAATATTATGACCTAAAAATCTAATATTAGTCTAGAAAAGATTCATCTTTGGTTTAGAAATAACCAAACCATTTTGTATAATAACTTTTCTAAATATTTCTAAGTGGCGAAAATGACTTTCACTATAGTTTGAAAATACTAAGATATCATCAATATAAATAATTATAAAATTAGTATAGGAAATAAAGATATCATCCATAATCTTCTGAAACTCAGAAGGAGCATTCTTCAAACCAAATGGCATAACATTCCACTCATATTGACCCATTGAGACATTAAAAGCGGTTTTATATCTATCTGATTCATCTATTTGAATCTGCCAATATCCTAATTTTAAATCAAACTTTGAGAAAATAATCGCATCATGTAATCTATCCAATAAATCCTTTTTATTAGGAATAGGATATCTAATCCATTTTAGCGCCTTATTAAGGGGCTTATAGTTTATAACAAGTCTAGGAACACTATGTTCCTGTTCTGCATGTTTATTAACATAAAAAGCAGTACAAGACCATTTGGACTTTGAAGGTTTTATTAAACATTTCTCTATTAGAGAATCAATTTCTTTTTTTGCATAATTCTAAATATTCGAAATTCATTTGGCATGGCCTAGCTTTAGGTGGGATATTACCCTCTGAAAAGCTTTCTTCATAAGGAAGACTTACTATATGACGTTTCCTGTTCCAAAATTGATTTGGATGGTTTCTGCAAATTTGTAAAGAAAACTGATTTTTTAACAAATCAATTTTCCTATTAACTTTGGAGCTTTTAAATCCTGCTCAATAGTGAGACTACAAATTTCATTTTTAAGAAAATCAATCTGCTTATTCTTTTTGCAGTAATGTTATCAGAAATAATTTCATTCAAAAATATTTGAATTGGTTGAGTTATAAACTCAAAGGTAATCGATTTTCTATCGTATGTACCTGTAAAGCTATTAGCATCCCAGTTAGTAAAAGGCATAATTTTATGAAAAAATGGCACACCTAATATTATTCCTAATGAATATCTTTTATTAAAACAAAATTTTCAGGAATATAAATATTATTTTTACAAATAAAAGTTTTAGGTAATTTATAAGTAATACCCATACGCTGGCCACTAGCATTCTTTAATCTATGAGTGGTTTTATGAAAATATCTAGAAGGTATTATCCCTTCTTTTGTACAATTCAAATCTGCTCCACTATCAAATAATGCAACAAACTCTTTCTTGAAATTATAATCAATCAAAAGAGTTACCTTTATTAGAAACTTTTGTGCAGTAAAGAACTGTAATTTCTGCAAAAATTCATTGTCATGAAGATTAACAGTTCCTAAAAAGTCATCTCTTACTTCTTTATTAGAAGTACTGGGACCTAATTCTAATTCAGTAATATCAGTACTGAATTCTAAATTTGGGGTAACCTGATGATTTTCTAACTTAATAATCCTTTTATCTAAAGCTATATTAGAGGCATTTAGATTTGAGACTTCATTCTTGAGGTTATTAATCTCCTCATTCAAGTCTTGAACAGTGATTGGCCTATCAATGGCCTGAGATTTTTCTCCTAAAATCCTCTTTATATCAGAAATTGTATAAGGACTCTTTTGGGAAGGAATTCCTTCAACTTCAGAATCCTTAGGACTATTATCCTTAATGGGATCTATTCTATCTATAATCTGGTATCTTAACTCAGGATCCTTAATGACTCTAAGGAGTTCTAATAAACTGTCATTGGTAAGGACATTAATATCTTGGTCCTTAAATTACGAATAAATATTATAAAATTCATCCTCTGTGCTGTTATTACAACATTGGCCTTGTTTACAAGGTTCACATTCTGTTTCTGAAGAAGAAGAATATTCTTCATTCTGTAACACCTTCAAATCTTCATCGGTTGAAGATTCTATGTCACTGCAATCTGGGGATGAATTTAGTAGGATCTAGATAACGAATCCTTAATTCTATCATCCAAATCAAGGTTTTTAATCTTATCCTTAACCTTGCAATCTTTGGCATAGTGGCCTATTATACCACATTTGTAGCACGCATCAGGTTTAATGGATTTAATAAAATCCTTTCTCTTCTTATAACTATGTCTTCTCCTTTCTGTCTTCTCCCTTCTTTTTTCGGGATTCATCCTCTTTTTTCTTTTGTACCTATAAGGCTCTTTCTGGTCTTTTTTCTTCCTATAAGGTTTCTTAATTTTGGGGATATCTATGGCAAATTGCTCACAGAACTCACCTAATTGTTGTCTTTCATTTAGACGGTGTTTCTTAATCTCTTGGTTTAGCTTAATCTCATTGCAAAGAGCTAAACCTTTCTGAGTGCATACACTAATTAACTTACCATAAGTATAATTATTATAATCTATACTCATAGCAGTACCTCTAAGGGTCTTTCTAATTCTTTCAACAAATAAAGTGGGAAGCCTATTTATAAACTTAGACTTCCAGTGAGTACTATTACACTTAGGTAATTCTATAACTCTGGATAAAAATACATCCTTATACCATCTAAACTCTAAAAGTGTATGACACCTAAGATTTTGAAGCATAGTCCTAATGGTCTCACTATTATCTGACCATCTACCTGACAAATGTTCTATAATATTGAGAACTAAAGAATAGACTATGTTCTGAACATTATGTCCATTTTCTATCTTAACAGATCCTAAGATATCTGCTCTTTGACTATTAGTCAAATATATATTCCACCAGCCTTTCAGTTGGCCAGTAAACCCAGCTATAATCATATCAGCTATAGCTTTTTCAAAATTATTATTTACCTTAAAGATAGTACTATACATAAACATTCTATGTACCTGAATATAAATCTGTCTATCTGTGAATCCATCTATGTTCCATTCATAGATTTCCTTACCACTATAACTCTGTGAGAAGTAATTGGGCTCAGGTTCTTCTAGTAAAACATCCTGAGGGATCGGTCTATGATAATAGTACATTCTTTCTACTGGCTTCCTAGCAAACTTCTCTAAGATTTTATTAATCTCATCAGAAAGTTTTTCCTTTCTTTCTTCACTAGATAAATTTTTTAAAGTTAAAGGACTAATTTTAAATCCTTCAAATTTCTTATTAAGCAGTTTCTCCAAGTCATCGAGACTTTTCAATTTAAAGTCTTTGATTTCTGGAGGGGGTTGGATACTGGCAGTCGCTATTTGCTCCTTATCTTTTACGGTACCCTTGTTGCTAATTTTTTGGACTTCTGCTATAAGCTTGTCCAATCTATCAGTGATAGAAGCTACCTGTTCACCCAGAATACTAACATAGATGTTAGTATACTTATTCTAAGTCAACATCGTATTTAAATTTCTAGCAGTAATAGTACCAGTATTATCATCAAACAATTTAGAAAAGGCAGTATAATATATAACCTTATCTTTTTCTCCTATTTGGAAAGATGTTTGGGGTAGAAAAACAGATTTATTAACTTCCCACTACTGAGCTTATAATCTCTTTCTAGCATGGAAATATAACCATCAACATATTTAGACATAAACCATGGCACAAAAGCTATAATCTTGTTATGTCTACTAATGTCATTATAAAAATCATCTTGAAAAAACTTTATTAGTTTTTCATTGAAATTATCAAAAAACCAGTTTCTAAAAAGTTTTCATATGGGTTTTTTAAATTCTGCAGAAATTAATTTTCTTGCCGGTGATCCCGGGCTAAAATCTATTTGGTCTCTATACATGTAAACCGTTTGAAAAATCGATTTCGGATTCAGTTGGTTCTGGTATAGCACTAGCAATATTATCTGTGCTAACTTTTATAACATCTATTCTATCACTTTCTCTAATCTTTGATGTAGATGCCCTAGAAGGAAAATCTACCGTATAATCAATATGAGAGATGTATGAGGAGTTGGATCTAGTTAATCCAGATGAATAATTAATATTATCAATTTGATCCAGTTCATTAAACCTGATCTTAACAGTTCCATCATAAGCTTGTTCAACTTCTGTGATTTCACTGTTACATTATTTCGAGGAGCTATTGCTTCCTCAAGGACCCATCTTTGGAAAAATCTATTTCATCCCACTTAATAGGTCTTCTGGTAATAACTTTAGATTGCCGAAATTAGTTTCTATCAAAATAGTTTCATTTTTGAAATCCATGATTTTGCACATAGGATTTAAAGTATATAAAGGTTTATAATAAATCCTATAATAGAAACATATTACTTTTGTTCCTGGCATATAATCGTATCCATGAAGTTTGATAATCAATATCAGAGCATTCAAAGAGTTTTCATCACTCAACGAAATTTGCAAATTAGGATAAACGTTAAAATATACAGGGCCATAAGCCAAACTAGTTTGTACTGTCCCTTTAGAGATTTTTTCCAGTTTTGGTTTCTGCCATCTCTGAGAGCTACTATAAGACTTTCAGGTAAGCCTCTTAATATAAGTGGCTTGAAGGTAACTTGTATTAAACCAATATACAAAAGTCTATGAGATTCTCTATAAGGGGCTAAATCATTCTCAGATAATAATCTAAAAGTAGCATGATCATTATCTACTGTGATAGCCTCTTCTGTAGTTTAACTACTTGTTTTAAACCTAATTAATCAAAGGTACCTAGTTGGTATATAACCTTAGGTTGGATTTTAGGAATTGTCCATTTATTAAGAAGGTCTAATTGTTGAGGCATATCATATTCTTCCTTCCTATTGTTTTTAATAGTAGTTTGCTTTCTCTGTATCCAAATTTACATAACACTCTTACATTTAGTGCACCATTTTATATCTATACAACCTTCAGAAATTCAAATTTATTAAACTTTTCAAATTTTAAATATTGATTTACTTTATTTCTACAAAATTTAACCTTTTAACTATACTTTAAATACTTTCCATTTATTATTACTGATATTATTAAGTTATTAATATCACATTCTAAATAAAAAAGAATAGAAAAACAAATTCAGTTTAGTTAGAAAGGCAGGATAAATGGAGTAACAGTTATACAATTGGACAGATAGACAATTTTCTGTACCAAAAGCAAAGGGAGGCAGCAGAGAATCTAGAAATGCCCATTTTCTTTTCATTTCTCCAAAAATCAACATATAAATAATTATTCCTATGAGCACGTAATTTTTTTCCTACGAAAATATTCCTAAAAAATCTACAAAATAACTTTTCTTAGTGATTTTGATTTTTGTAGAATTTTAAAAATTTCGTTGTCTGCATTTAGTTGTATTTTTGTGCATATTTAGTATTTCAAAATCATAAAAAATGCCATAAAAATGTTCAATTCGTCATTGCACAACATTTTAAATATTACTTGCATTTTTAGGATTTAATCACATACAAATTGCTTAATTGATAAATAAAAATCACAAAAAATATATACTAGCATTAATCAATTAGTTTAATTAATTAGTTTAATTGTTAATTAGGTCTTTGTTGCAAAATAAATGCAATTAGAAACAATGTGGCCATTTCTGCAAAAAAACTAAAGAAGGAAATTAAGAAGCTATTTTTGTTAAACTAGGCTAAAAGCTCAAGAGGCCCAAAACGACACCGTTTTGGTCATGCTCGATATCATTCATTGATCGCCCCTCGATCCGACGGTTCAGAACTCGTCTCTCACCTCCCTATATAAGTGTCCGAAACCAGTCTCGACCCCCCCCCCCAAAAAAAAAAAAAAAAACCCTAGAGACGCCCTTGTCTCCTTCACCCTCGATCTCACAAGCTGCCACCGAGAATCGCCTCATGGCGGCAGCCCACCTCCAATCCACCCCAACTCACTACCCCATAGCCTCCGTCGTCTCCTTATCCCTAATCCCTACACCATTCTCTCCAAAAACTCCAACAACTTTACGGATTTTAAATCTAAGAAGTTGAAAACCCTAAAATCCGCCATTGTTGATTCTCGAGTTTCAGAATGCGATTAGACTCGGAACTCACATTAATTGATTGACAATCGATTGATGTTGCTTTCGGTTCGTTTCGAGAAAGTTCTCGGACCCCTCGGTCGACAAAGGCTACTAGAAAGCTCATTTCGTTTTGGTTAGGTAATATTCGTCCCCTTTTTTTTGTCTTCTTCTCTTGTTCTAATTTTTTTTTAGCATAATAGGTTTTAACAAATAACCAGTTTTTTATTTGCATGTTAGGATTACTTAAGTATTTGCATTTTAGTGTTAAAAATCATTATTTTCATGTTCGAAATTACTCTGCACTATCTGTTTTCGGGGTCAAATGGAGACCTGCCTTGGTTGATAGGCAGGCCTATTAGTCTCGAGACCGTAAGTGCACACTTAGGTGGGTCGGGGGTTGTATTCGAAAGATAATTAAACTTTATGGGGCTTTAGGAGTAAAAATAAAATAACAAAAGGCTCGAAAAGAAAAGTTGTAACTGCCAATAGGGTTGCTGGCGGTGTTGGTTACGAAAATATTCCTTCTCTTCTGACGGACCCTAATTTTGTGCTGAAATATTCCCCTTTTCCCATTGGACTCTCTCGAATCCAGCCTTCAATATAGGCATGCTGATAGAGCAGACAAGGGAGGGATCCCTAAGAAAGAAAACTATCTGCGAAAATAAAACTTAGATAAAAGAGAAAGAAAAGAGAGTGAAAATTCTGGAAAAGATTCTGCTTCAGTTTCTGGGATTAGGAGTAGCTTTCTAGCTGTGGAATTGCTGGGTTTTAGCTGCTAAAGTTTGCTGTTGTTTTGGCTGCTGAATCTCTCCTTTCAATTCTGATTCCTACCTTATCAAATCCTTCTATTTTGAATTCTGCTTCTAGGTATGTAGCAGCTTCATATGTAATTCTTCTTTGAAATATGTGAATGATAAATGAACTTTTAACTTTATGATCCTGCCTACATTTATATGTTTACAATGTCTCCTATAAGTTCTGTTTGTATTGTTCTCTGAAACTGCCTGTTTGAGTTGAAATCTAAATTGTAATATTGTTTCCTGTTTATATTGTGCTGTTAAGAAACTTGTTTGCTTGAGTCAAAACTTAACATGTAATTGCTTGCTGCTTTAAAGATTCTATCTGCTGATCTACTGTTTGGTTAGTCCCTGCTTGGTTATGTTTAAATGCTATATTGAAAGAAGGTCACTTATCCTTTAATTTGGAACTTAGCTTGGTAGTTGTCCAGTTGATCAGTCAATGTTTTGAGGGATATTGTCTAAATTGAAGTCAGTCAGTCCTCAGGTTTGATCAATGGTTGATCAAACTTGAAGATTGCAAGACTCTATGCAATGCTATAAGGTGTGGCTGATAACGTCATTCTTCTACAAGCAGTGAAAAGGAATCTAGAATGTAGATATAGGTGTATTCACATAGTTGTCTTAGTTCTGAAGCTGTATTTGATAGGAATAGCTATTGAAATGTACTAAGTCTAATTCTAGCATGATTTGAATTCTTTGTCTATTATTATAGTTAAGTATACAGCATTATGAACAATATATGTTTTGGAAGATGTATTTGATAGGGATAGTCACTATAATGTACTAAATTTTCATTCCAGCAGCTTTGAATTCGTTGCCTATTATTGTGTTTAAGCATGTTGTATCATGAATGTCATAGATTTTGGTGGAATTTACAATATTTATTGGTATTTGCCTGATTTTAAGCTAAATTGGGCCTAAAGTAAGCTGGCCCAGTTAATTACCATAAATATGATATGCAGAAGTGGTAGGCGATTCTGGGCTTTGATCCGGAGCCTATTAACGCCTCATGCCCAGTCTGTTTTCACGAAATGGGCTGTTAAACGCTGAGGGCTTCACATTTAGCACAAACCTGCTCCTGCCCAGTCTGTTTTCACAAAATGGGCTGGCAAACGCTGAGGGCTTCACATTTAGCCCAGGCCAGTTCATGCTCTGTCTGCTTCTCGTGGGCTGGCAAATGCATTAAGCGCCTTGTGAATTGCCCAAGCATGCTCACACACAGTCTGCCGCAACGTATCCAAATGTAACCTAAGTTTTAGAGTTATAATCTTTCTAGTTTAGTTCAATGAATCTGCCAAGAATTCAAGGTTAATCCTGCAAAAACCCTCCATAAATTGTAGCCCCTCACAGCGAATTACCGAGTAATTAGAAAGTACAGTTCTCAAATATCGTAGTTTGCTTTAGGCGCGTTTAAATAAATCATCATGACTATGGGTACGGTTCCCGTGGCATAGTCAATGATACGTAAATCCCAATTCAAGTGCGCGTTTCACGTGACTTGACCACAACTTCAAATGTCAATAATAATAAACATGTTGTAAATAACGGATGCGTCTCACGTGACGTAATTTGCAATATGTAAAAAAACGATAAGTGCGCGACATTACGACTTATTCAAACAAACTACATAAATCCCCAAAGCAACTGAAGCTCTAATTGTTAAGCGACCGTGCTAAAACCACGAAATCCGGAAATGCCTAACACCTTCTCCTGGATTAACAGAATTTCTTACCCGGTCTTTCTGTGTTCGCAGACCATAAATAGAGTCAGCTTTCCTCAATTTGGGATTTTAAAATAAACCGGTGACTTGGGACACCACAATAATTATTCCAAGTGGCGACTCTAAATAAATGAATAATCCTATTTCGAATAATGTCACTTTAATTGGAAAAACTCCCTATCCCTATCCTTGGGAAAAAGGAGGTGTGAAGCTCTGGCGACTCTGCTGAGGATCGAACCCAGAATCTCTGGTTCAGGGTTCAGAATTCGAGCTTAGAATTAAAGTTATACTTGGCTTTTGTTTATTATCTGATTAATTACGTGTTTTGAGCCTAATGTGCTAAATGCCGCTTTTATCGCTTTGATATTCTGTGAACTGTATATATAAATTGTTACGAAATCCCTTCTTCTCTCTGAGTCCTCTAAATCTTCTGGGAAGTTCACGCTGGCGTGGCTTCTTTTCTGTTAGAGTGTCATATCCATAATTTAGAACGAGGATCGGATCAGTTACAAAGACGGATGGTCTTTTGGTTCCCGGTACGTTGGTCCCCTCGGCTCGAATTGTCCACTCGGGTAAGCCAGGTCTAGAACAATACACCCCAGGGTTCAAACCTAGAATAACATAGCCTCATGCCGAATACTTAGTAGGAATGTTTGTTTGCATCACGTGCATTTGACTTTGGGGACTCAACACAGGGGTTGGGTCCATCTAGGACAGGTGTACCCAAAATTAAAAGACCATCCTGATGCTTTTTACGTGCTGCTTGTGCATTTGTTTGTTTTGGCTCGCATGTTGACCGGTTTTTAGAGTAAAAATAATAATAATAATAATAATAATAATTTAAAAAATCAAGAGTGAGGTAGGTGAGAGAGAATTTACCCGATTCTAAAAATTTAGATATTTGAAAAAATCCCGAATCTCTGCCGAAAGTTTGAAAAGAAAATAAGGAAAAGTCATGTTTGTTTTTTAAAAAAAAGTTACTTTTCCCTGTTTTCTCAGAACTTACCGAATTACGCGGGTTTGATTCTCACCGAATGTGAGATACGTAGGCAACCTTCATCAGGTTCAGCCCTTTCTTTGCAAAAAAAATTATATAGATCAAAAAAATATCAAATGTTGTCATTCTGTTGTAAATAAAGTTGGGGGATGTTGTTTTTGTCCAAATAGCTAGTCGGAAGGTTGTTTTTGCAAGAAAAGCCACCTAGAGTCCTTTTCCAAGTTTTGGCTACTTAGCTAGTACAACCCTAAAATTTTCCTGTCCGAAGTGCTGAAGAGTCGTGTTTGCCAAAGTAGTCGTGATTTGTTTTCAAAATATAAACGTCAAAATAAATATAAAAAAAGGATTTTAAATAAAATTCACATGTTTTAACGTGGTCACCCTGATTTTTTTTAAATGTGCAGAATGAGCACTGTTCAGAAACTTATTGGTAAAGGTTATGGACCATATTCCGCTAGCACTCCACATGTGGTGGGAGGATTTGGGAAAAAAAGGACGAGACAGGGTTAATCAATACCTGGGGGCACTCACTGGGCTATTAAAGGTTCAACCTAGAAGTGATTTGATAGAGGCACTGGTATCATTCTAGGACCCCACTCACAATGTTCTATACTTCTCAGATTTTGAGTGTACACCTACTCTGGAAGAAATGGCGGGTTATTCTGGGATTACAGAAGGATTAAGACACAAGTACCTGGTGTCTCCGAGGACCATTACTCCACACAAGTTTCTAGATCTACTAATATAAGCAGGCAAATAAAGAAAGAATGTCTAGCAGCTGGAGTTTGCACTTTTCACTTCATAGGCACTTAAGAGGATTTGAGGACCCAAAAAATAGACTCTGTAGTAAAGGAAACCGGGCAAAATGGGAGACACATAGATGCTTTGCCTTCACGGTGGCATTTTTAGGCCTTCTGGTGTTTCCAAGAGAAGATGGGCATATTGATTTGCGTATAGCCGGAGTTGTCCACGTTTTGACTACCCAGGCCAAAAGTACCCTCACACCCATGATTGTGTCAGATATATTCCGAGCCCTTACCTCTTGTAACACGGAGTAAGTTTTTTCGAAGACGCAATCTAATATTACAAATGTGGATAATCGAGCACCTTTGTCACCGTCCCAGATATATGAATTATAGTTGTACTGAAAAGAATTGCATTGAAGAATTTGGTACACGAGTGACGGAGTTTGAAATACCGGAAGGGGTCAAAGATTGGATCACCCTCCTTCGTTGTATAAATGCGGATCAGATAGAGTGGACATTAGGTTGGCTCCCTAATGATGAAATTGCTTACATGCTTGCTACTCGTCCATATTTCCTTTTGATGGGTCTCCGAAGTATCCAGTCCTATGCTCCGTATCGAATTTTAAGACAACTTGGAAGATGCTAAACGGCTCCTAGAGATGAAGATCTTAGTCCTTGTGTGGTTGAAATCCGCTCCGATGCCCAATTTCCTGAAGATGTGGTCCATCAAATTTGGAGCGAATGCCAGTACTTAGGGAAAACACCTGAGTACACGATTTGTCCAAAGGCGAGGTTTTACCAGGTTATGTCGCTTGGTATGGAAATAGAGCCGCGACAAATGACGAATCTGAACAACCGGCCAAAAGGCCCCATATCCAAGAATTTGTTGATGCGGCACAAGAAAAGTGGGCTTGGCTAGCCAAAGAGAAAGAATATCGGACCACCATAAGCAAATTAGAGGATCAAATCAGAACCATTAAATTTGATAGTGGACTGCAAGATGCTGAGGACGAGGGAGAGAATAAAAGATTGGTCCGGAAAAATGAAGCCCTCCGAGCTCATATCCAAAAAATGAAAATAGCCGCCGAAGCGCCGATGAGAAGCGAGAGGGATGAAAAAATCATAAGCCATCTGAGGCGAAAAGTGCATGACTACTTAGCGGATTTGACCAAGGCCAAGGAAGATTTGACAAAGGCTGGAGCAAGTTGGCAAAAGTTGCAGAAGAACAAGCAAAGTCAGCCTGCCAATTAAATCAAAGATATGACAGAAGAATTACGATTTTAAAGGAAAAGTTGGCCACCCTCGAAAATGAAATGATTCGGCAGATAAAGGATTTCAAAGCGGAAAGAGAATGTTGTTATGCACTAATTTGCCAATTAGAAGAAAGTGTGCAGAAGTTGCAAGACCAAAACAACATAGCCACGCAGGTGCTGGAAGCCCGTGCACAGCAAATTGGATGCTTTCTCCAAGAAAAGGGTGGCATTAGAATGAGAATCAAAGAAATAGCCGATTACGCTGTCATGAAATGCCACGAATGTGAGGTATGACCAGGTCTATATTTTTTTACCTCAGTGCTGACCTCCGCTCGTCACGTGATGGCCGATCTAGAGTTCCTCCAGGAAGCGATTGCATGCAGGCCCGCTCGAGACCGGTTGATGTACCGTGGGCCCCGAAACAGCATTTGAAGCTCTGATGTATTCTTGAATTTTTGATTTTTTTTCTAGACTGTATTTTACTTGTCTTGAGTCTGTTTGTCCTTTCGTCTGTACCAAGTTTGCTTGTTATTAGGTTTCAAGTCTGCGTCACTTTTCTCTTTTAACTATCAATACCTCCGAGTCCTTGTAATAGAAAAATCAAAAAGATTTTATTAATGGAATTTTTGAGACAACCCAAAATTTTCTTTTCTTTTATTTCGCATTTATTCTCCTGAACTACGTAATGGTCAGATTCATGCGGTATCATGATACGTAGGTAATCCCTATCGGATGCGATCATAGCCATATCTAAAAATAAAATAAAATAAAAAGAGAAAGACCAAAAAAAAGAGAAGATAAAATCAAGAAATGAAGTGAGTGAATAAAAGAAAAGAGCTATAGAGTTAAAGATAGTGAAAGCCGGGATGAAACACGCAGTCAAGGAAAAAATATTTTAGAAACGTTTAACTGTCCAGGTGCATTGCATTCCCAATGAGTGATTTCCTATCTATTAAATGTTTTAAACTAACAAGGTGTTATATGCAACAACTCTAGTAAGTTTTATAAGGTGGTTGGTTTTGTCGGAAATCTGACTTCTCACCCCTACTTTTCAAGATCAAAAGGAAAGGTCCCAATGGCTTCGGAAAGCAATCTCCATATTGTTAACACCAAGGATATCCTTGAGCCGGCTATTTCATAACCAGAAACGGCAACTGCCAAAGAAAACAAGATGTTACAGCTCCGCATGTTGGAAATGTGGGACGCCTGGTCCAACGATAGAGAACCCCAAGCACTATCTCCGGTTTCCTCGAACTGGTCCCAAGGACAATTGGAACCACTAACGTCCTCATGGAAAATCCATTTGTCCCATTTGGGTACCCCTCCACGTCATTTTTTGCTAGTATGCCTTCTGTGGTTCGCCCCTAGGCGCCGTTCTCCGGAGCACCGTCAATGGTGGGTTCTGCACCACCGGTCTTTACCATGGCACCACTAACCATGCCTAGGCCATACTTTGAGCCTTCGGCACTCACTTTTCAGGGCCCACAATTTCAGACGGACATAAGTTATGTTACTCCAGACTCATAAGCCCAACCACCATAATATGAATCCCAAATTGAACCAAAAAGGGCAATAAGGAACCCTGAACAAGAGGAAATGGCTCGGAAGATGAAAAACCTGGAACAAAGCCTGAAAAACATGCAGGACCTGAGTGGCTAAAAGAGTGTCACATACTCCGACCTGTGTATGTTTTCCCATGTCCACTTACCAGCGGGCTTCAAAATTCCCAAGTTTGAGAAGTATGATGGACACGAAGACCCCATTGCTTATTAAAAAAGATATTGCAATCAGCTGCGAGGGGCTGGTGGAAAGGAAAATTTGTTAATGGCATATTTCGGAGAGAGCTTGATAGGAATTGCTTCAGAGTGGTACATGGATCAAGAAATTACCCATTGGCATGTGTGGGACGATTTGGTCTAAGATTTTGTTCGCCGGTTCCAGCATAATGTGGACATCGCTCCAGATAGAAATTCCTTGTCTAATTTGAAGAAGAAAACTGTGGAAAGTTTCCGCAAATATGCTATCAGATGATGGGAGCAGGCTGCAAGAGTAAAACCACCCATAGATGACACAGAAATGGTCACAGTTTTCTTGCAGGCCCAAGAGGTCGATTATTTTCAAAACATGATGTCCTCTATGGGCAAAACTGTTTGCTGAAGCGATCAAAATGGGAGAAATGGTGGAAAACGGTTTGAAAACTGGTAGAATATTAAGTCAAGCTGCCTTGAAAGCCACCTCCCAAGCCATCCAGAACAACTCGGGGAATCTTGCCAGTCGTAAAAAGAGAGAGGGGGGAGCTGTGATGGCTTCAGGATCATGAGGGCCCCGTCAATAATTTGACCGCTTTACATGCCTCCAAGAACCATACGTCATTATTATCCACAACAAGATGCTGCCTATGCCATAGCACCACCCCACTACGCGGTGATGAATGCCCAACCTTACGCACGGCCACAGCAACATTATAATCAAACTCGAGCTCCACTTCCCAGAAATAACCATCCCTACCAAGCTCCATATAATCCCCATCTACCACAAAACACACACCAACATATCAACGCCCTCGTGAACCGCCCAGGAGAACCAATTTTACCCTTATTGGTGAATCTTACTCCAGCCTGCTCAAAAGTTGACCAAACTAGGTCTGTTGCAACCGATACCCCCCAATTGGCAAAACCCCGAGTCCCCATCATACCAGGCTGTTACCAGGTGTGCTTACTATTCAGGAGCAGAGGGCCATGATACAGAGGACTGTTGGACCCTCAAAAGGGCACTCGAAAGCTTGATAGACGAGAAAAGAATTGTGCTAAGGGACGAAGAGATCTCTAATGTAACCAATAATCCATTACCAGCTCACAATAATGGGCCAGTCATTGGAATGATTTGCAGCGTCTAGGAGTTCGATATAGCGTTAAAAGCCATCATTGCCATTGACGATTCAGGGACAAGGCCCAATGTGATGGCAAAGCAGGCCAAAACTGAGGAGAAAGTCATTCTGGTTCCTCTAAGTTGTTGATGAAAAGACCGGGGCGGCACCTGCTAAGAACAAGGTCCTCTATCTTCCTAAGGCCTCGAGGAAAGAACCGTTCATCTTGAATACTTCCAGGAAGTTCGAGGAAGAGAAGAGCACGCTGAGTGCGCACAGATTGTATGTACTGAAGGGGACCTATGTGGCACGTGGGCCTGTAATTTCACCAAGGCTGACTGAGCCTGTGGTTATCAGCCGCGCACCACAAAGCCCCATGAAGGACCCTACCGCAGTCCCATGTAACAACAACAAAACCATAGTTACTTACAAGGGGAAAAAGGTCACCGAAGGTGAATGAAATGAATAAGTCTGGGGAGTACCATAACCCAGAAGAGCTAAAACAGTTCAAATTGAACAAGGATAAGAGGCTCCCATCCAAGAAGCCTATCAGCAATGAGGAAGCGGAAGAGTTCCTCAGAAAGATGAGAGCTTCAGAAATACGCAATAGTTGACCAACTACGGAAAGCTCCTTCTTAGATTTCACTCTTATCTCTGTTGATGAGTTCGGATGAACATCGGGAGGTGCTCCTAAAAACACTCAATGAAGCATATGTCCCAGCTGATACTTCCATCGGACAATTGGAGAAAATAGCACAAAGATTTCGAGGTTAATAGAATTTCCTTCTGCCATGATGATTTTCCCCCAAGGGGAGCCGCCCACAACAAGGTCCTCCACTTGACAGTCAAATGTGAGGGCTATTATGTAAAGGGAGTAATGTTAGATGGTGGATCCGGGGTCAACATTTGTCCTCTCTCAATGCTACAGAGAATGGAGATCAGAATGGAAAGAATCCGGGCTAACAATGTCTGCTTACGGGATTTTGATAGGGTCAAAAGAGACACCACAGGGGAAGTCGATCTAATTCTGACCATCGGCCCTGTGGATTTTAAGGTAACTTTCCAGGTTTTGGACATGAAAACCTCATATAATTTCGACCTGGATTCATGCCGCAGGAGTTGTTCCCTCCACTCTCCATCAAATGGTTAAATTTAAGTATGATGATCATGAAATTATTGTCCACAAAGAAAATGAGCAGTCCATCTACAGGGACCCTTCAGTCCCGTATCTAGAAGCTAGAGAAGGTAGCGAACATATCGTATACCAAGCTTTCAAAATTGTGGTAGCTGATCAATGTGAAGAAGGGTCCCCGTTACCTCAAACTTGTTTATCTAATGTTGCGGTTATGGTTTCCACTCAAATGATTAGACATGGGTATAAGCCCAAAAAGGGGCTTAGGTTGTCTCTGCAGGGTATCACTGAACCCATCATTTCAACCGCCAATGAAAAGTTTTTCGGTGTGGGTTTCCAAGCTACAGAGGCTGACAGAAAATGGGCTGATAAACACAAAGAAAAAGGGTGGGTCCTGTCCCAGCTTATTCCACCCCTCGCCCAATCCTTTGTCAAGCCAAAGTGTGTGGAAGAAGAAGAAGAAGAAGAAGAAGAGGCCTTCACGGCCGAAGAAATCGATGACATTTGTAAATCTCTGAAGCAAATATTATATGCGTCGCACATGGTCCAGCCTGGAGAAGGCACGAGTAGTGCCGAAGTGCAGTATATAGGACCGGACGGCAAACTCCAGAATTGGAAAGCCACCCTATTCCCTGTCAGACGGGAGTCCCGGTGGTCTAGTCTTGCTATCTCTTCTGCATTATGAGTACTTTCAGGGTGTAACTCGAATGTTTTTACTTTATTGTCATTTAGTTTTGATGCAAACCCTCGTATCTTCAATTTAATGAAATGGAATCAATATTTCATTCGTCCTTTTCCTTTTGTCCTGATCTTGCTATTTTTCTTTTCTTTTTTTCCTTTTTCAGTTCTAATAATGCGGATTAAATAACATGACATGCTTGCGGACTTCATGCTCAGATCCTAAAATACCGTCTAACTGTGGAATAATGAACCAAGAACCAGAATATGACGAGGATGAGGCTTTTAGGGAAATAAATTGAGGATTGGAACAATTTGAGAATAACCCTAAGCGAAACTTAAATGAAACCGAGCCATTCAACTTGGACGGTCTGGAAGAGATCCGAGGAACCATGATAAGTATTCACGCTGAGGAAAGGACTAGAGATGCATTGATACAACTCTTGTTTGAGTTCAAAGACGTGTTTGCATGGTCCTATGATGATATGTAGGGGTTGTGTCGATTTGGTAGTACATAAGTTGCCTATATATCCCGATTATCCATCCGTCCAGCAAAAGCAAAGAAAGTCCAAAACAGATATCAATGATAAGATCAAGGAGGAAGTCACCAAGCAACTGAAAGCTGGTGTGATCCGATACACTACTTGGTCGGCTAACGTGGTTCCGGTACCGAAGAAAGATTGGAAAACCCGAGTGTGCGTCAATTATCGGGATTTGAACAAAGCAAGTCCCAAGGACAACTTTTCGCTGCTAAATATTCATATCCTCGTCGACAACTGTGCTAAGCATGAGATACAATCCTTCGTGGATTGTTATGCCGGGTATCACCAGGTCCTGATGGATGAAGAAGGTGCAGAAAAAAAGGCTTTTACCACACCTTAAGGCACTTACTGTTATAGGGTCATGCCATTTGGTTTAAAAAATACTGGGGCAACTTACATGAGAGCCATGACTTCCATCTTCCATGACATGTACCAAGAAATTGAGGTGTATGTGGATGATGTGATCATTAAATCCAAAACACAGGAAGGCCACTTGCGAGATCTGAGGAGATTCTTTGAGCGTCGCGCAGGTATGATTTGAAATTAAACCCGGCTAAATGTGCATTTGGGGTTTCGTCTGGAAAGCTTCTGAGGTTTATAGTCAGTCGCAAAGGCATTGAGTTAGATCCAACAAAGATAAAGGCCATTTGGGGAATTGCCACCCCCGAAGAGCAAGAAAGAAGTCATAAGTCTGCTAGAGAGATTGAATTACATCAGCATATTCATCGCCCAGCTTACTACCACTTGTGAGCCCATATTCAAACTGCTAAAGAAAGATGCGGCGATCGAATGGACAGATGAGTGTCAAGAAGCTTTTGACAAAATCAAAGAATACTTGTCAAACCCGCCAGTTCTGGTTCCACCCGAGCCAAGATGACCTTTTTTCTTGTACCTAACAGTCCTGGAAAATTCTTTTGGCTATATCTTGGGGCAACATGATGTGACTGAGAAGAGGGAGAAAGTCATATATTACCTGAGCAAGAAGTTCACCAGTTATGAAGCCAAATACACTTTGTTAGAAACAACTTGTTGCGCCCTAACTTGGGTCGCCCAGAAGCTCAAACATTATCTGCTGGCTTATGTTACATATCTCATAACCAGGATGGATCCTTTGAAATATATATTCTAGAAGTCGATGCCTACAGGAAGGTTGGAAAAATGGCAAGTCCCACTCACAAAATTTGACATTGTTTATGTCACTTGTACGGCAATGAAAGCCCAAGCCTTGGCAGATCATCTAGCTGAGAACCCGGTAGACGATGAATACCAACCCCTAAACACGTATTTTCCAAACGAGGAAGTAAACTCAATTGAAGAAATGCCAGAAGACACCAATACTTGGAAAATGTTCTTTGATGGAGCTGTAAATGCAAAAGGTGTTAGGACGGAGCAATTCTGATTTCACCCACAAGGCAGCATTATCCGGCAACAGCCCGGCTTCGCTTCTTTTGCACAAATAATATAGCTGAGTATGAAGCTTGTATCATGGACATGAACATGCCATTTGATATGGATATTGAAATATTATTAATTATGGGAGATTCTGATTTGATCATTCGGCAAGCCCAAGGTGAATGGGAAACTCGATACATCAATCCCATCCCATACAGGCAACATGTGGAAGATCTTAGCAAACATTTCAAGTCCGTCAAGTTCAGGTATATTCCTCGATTCCACAATGAGCTAGCAGTGCACTAGCTACTTTGGCCTCAATATTGCCGTACCCGGGTAATTATCGCATTGACCCGCTGGAAATTCTAGTCTGAGAAAGCCATGGTTATTATAATGCAATTGAAATGGAGTCAGATGTTCAACCATGGTACCATGATATCAAAAGGTTATTGAAAACAAAAGAATATCCCGAGCAAGCGAGTGGAGATCAAAAGAGAACTATCAGAAGGCTTGCAAGTAGTTTCTTTTTGAGTGGCGAGGTTCTATACAAAAGAACCACAGATCTGAATCTGTTAAGATGCATAGATTCCCGAGAAGCTAAAAAGATCATGAATGAAGTGCATTCCGGAGTTTGTGGACCTCACATGAACGGATATGGCCTTGCAAAGAAAATTCTCCAGGCAGGTTATTACTGGATGACCATGGAAAGAGATTGTTTTAGTTTCGTCCGGAAATGCCATCAGTGCCAAATACACAGCAATTTGATTCATGCACCACCTTCAGAATTACATCCTATGTCAGCACCTTAGCCGTTCGTTGCTTGAGGCATGGATGTTATTGGGCCGATCGAGCCAAAAGCTTCAAATGGGCACAGATTCATCCTGGTTGCCATTGATTATTTCACAAAGTGGGTCGAAGCAGTTACCCTCAAAGTTGTCACCAAGAAAGCAGTGGTGGACTTCGTGCATTCCAACATTATTTGTCATTTTGGTATTCCTAAAACTCTCATTACAGACAATGCTGCAAATCTGAATAGCCACTTGATGAGGGAGGTATGCGAACAATCTAAAATCATGCATCGTAATTAAACCCCTTATCGGCCAAAAGCAAATGGAGCTGTTGAAGCGGTGAATAAGAATATCAAGAAGATCCTCATGAAAATGATTCATGGTTCTAGACAATGGCATGAGAAGTTTCCCTTTGCATTATTGGGGTATCGCACAACCGCACGCACGTCAATTAGAGCCACACCCTACTTATTGGTTTATGGCACTGAAGCTGTAATACCTGCAGAAGTTGAGATTCCCTCTCTTCAGATCATTGCAGAAGCTGAGATCGAGGATGAAGAATGGATCAAAACCCGTTTGGAACAATTGAACATGATCGATGAAAAGCGAATGATCGCGGTTTGCCATGGGCAGTTGTACCAACAAAGGATGGCTCGTGCTTATAATAAGAAAGTGCGGCCCAAAAAATTTGAAGTGGGCCAGCTCGTTCTGAGACGTATTCTCCCACATCATGAAGTAGCCAAAGAAAAATTTGCTACAAATTGGAAAGGTTCGTACATTATAAGAAGAGTATTGACAAAGGGAGCACTGTATTTAGGAGATATCGGGGAAATAATCCCGAGACAACTGTCAATGCAGACGCAGTCAAAAGGTATTATGTTTGACCTCTTTTTCACAACATTAATATTCTCTGATTGGGATGACGAAGGCCTTCATTCTCTCTACCCAAACACTATCAACCCTTTGCAAACCCTTTGAGCTGGTTACCTTTTCTTTGATTATCCTCTTTGGAACCTAACGATGTTAAAAAAAAAACAAGAAAGAAAAAAGAAGGAAAAACAACAAAAAAAGAAAGAAGAAGAAAAAGAAAATCAAAAGCAAAGTACTTTGAACTACGTTTGACTTGATTCCGAAAGGATACGTAGCCAACCTCTCTCTGGGGTTCAGTCATACCAAAATAAAAATTCACATTCCCCCCAAAAGTTGAAACTAGGACAGATCTTATAATGGTCCAGTGACAGTTTCGCTTAAAAGGTTCCAAAGTTGTAATTCAATCCAAATTTTTTTTACCCAAATCCTTTTCAAGTCCTTCCGATCGATCAACAAGAATGTTCAAAGAATTGGAGGATACAGTCACTTGAACCTGATACAACCAAAATTGAGAGAAAATGAAAACGATAGAGTCTTGTTAGTGAAAACCCGCAAAGGACACTACAAGACGATGGTGAGAAGAGAAATGAGAGAGGTCAGCTGGTGAAAACCCGCAAAGGGCGCTACTATTCGAAAAGAGGATCTTCACAGCCATTGGCATCCACGGTCCTAGGCAAAGTTTCTCGGTTTCAGGGCAAGAGTTGTGATGAATTTCTGAGAGTCGGATGGTTTACACAGATCAAACATCCAGTCTAAGAGGCATGTCATGTTCATTGAAGTCCGCACGCACTCCAGATAAGTCCTTCTTTCCTTTCCCCGGAAGGGATACCTCTTGTCTAAATTCATTGTCCGTTCCATTGTTTGTTGTTCTTTAAATCCCTTTCGATCTAACTCTGTTCCAAAACTAACGCAAAGAAGGTATAGCAAGACAGATTCACAGGGCTCTCATTTGATACAAGCTAATGTGTAAAAAGGCACCCAACCTCGGCAGGGGCATCAAATTAATCCCGACTAGCCATGGTGGCTGATGCTTTGAAATCAAAACTCTCGAAAGAAGAAAGTCAAATTGAAATGCCTATAAGGGCGAAAGTGAAATTGAAAGTTTGAGTCCCGCGTTACTACCCATCTTGGTAAGGTTGAAAAGCTCAGGATTCCCAAGTGCTCTGAGGTTAAAACCAGAAGAAAGAAGTCGAATGCCCACAAAGGCAAGCTAAAGTTGAAAAAGGGTAGGTCCCACTCGACCAACTATCATGGTAAATTGTGGAAAAGCAAAGGTTCTCCAGGAAAAAAAGTGAAAGCGGTATTCAGGAAACAACCATTTGCAATTGAAAGTATCATCAATGATCCGGCTAATATCAAGTGATTAAAACGCTCAAGGCCGCAAAACCAACCACCATTTCAAACTGACAAATTATTCTTTTTTTGAAAAATGGGAAACAGGTTCAACCCAAAAGCAACCTCGCAAGAAGCAGGTGCAATCGAAAGGAAACTGCGTGGGAGCTAGAAATAACTCTGCAACAGCGACAACTCCAAAGGAGAGTCTTTTCCAAATCCTTCCCCGCATTTTATATATTTAAAACAAAAAAAAATGATGAAATGAAAATGAAAAGAAAGAAAAGAAATAAAATTCAAAATTATAGTAGTAGAGGATCTCCAATCCCTAGTTGATTTTATTTTAGACATATGGTCTCCACTCCCTAGTCTCCTTTTCCAACATAGGGCCTCCACTCCCTAGTTGATTTTATTTTAGACATAGGGTGTCCACTCCCTAATCTCTTTTCCAACATAGGGTCTCCACTCCCTCCTCCCTAGTTGATTTTATTTTATACACAGGGTGTCCTCCACTCCCTAGTCTCTTTTCCAACATAGGGTCTCCACTCCCTAGTTGATTTTATTTTATACATAGGGTCTTCACTCCCTAGTCTCCTTTTCCAACGTAGGGTCTCCACTCCCTAGTTGATGACATTTTAGACATAGGGTCTCTACTCCCTAGTCTCCTTTCCAACATAGGGTCTTCACCCCCTAGTTGATTTTATTTTAGACATAGGTTCTCCACTCCCTAGTCTCTTTTCCAACATAGGGTCTCCACTCCCTAGATGATTTTATTTTAGACATAGGGTCTCCACTCCCTAGTCTCTTTTCTAACATAGAGTCTCCACTCCCTAGTCTCCTGTTCCAACGAAGGGTCTCCACCCCCTAGTTGATGACATTTCAGACATAGGGTCTCCACTCCCTAGTCTCGTTTCCAACATAGGGTCTCCGCCCCCTAGTTAATTTTAGACATAGGGTCTCCATTCCCTAGTTGATGACATTTTAGACATAGGGCCTCCACTCCCTAATCACGTTTCCAACATAGGGTCTCCACTCACTAGTTGATGATATTTCAGACATAGGGTCTCCACTCCCTAGTCTTTTTTCCAACATAGGGTCTGCAATCTCTAGTTGATTTTAGACATAGGATCTCCACTCCCTAGTCTCTTTTCCAACATAGGGTCTCTACTCCATAGTTGATTTTCTTTTAGGCATAGGGTCTTCAGTCCCTAGTCTCTTTTTCCAACATAGGTCTCCACTCCCTAGTTGATTTTATTATAGACATAGGGTCTCCACTCCCTAGTCGGGTCTCCACTCTCTAGTTGATCTTATTTTAGACATAGGGCCTTCAGTCTCTAGTCTCTTTTTCCAACATAGGGTCTCCACTCCCTAGTTAATTTTATTTTAGACATAGGGTCTACACTCCCTAGTCTCTTTTTCCAACATAGGGTCTTCACTCCCTAGTTGATTTTATTTTGGACATAGGGTCTCCACTCCCTAGTCTTGTTTCCAACATAAAGTCTCAACTCCCTAGTTGTTGATATTTCAGACATAGGGTCTCCACTCCCTAGTCTTCTTTTCTAACATAGGGTCTTCACTCCTTAGTTTATTTTATTTTGGACATAGGGTCTCCACTTCCTAGTCTTCTTTTCCAACATAGGGTTTCACTCCCTAGTTGGGGCACCATTTTGACAATCAGGGTACGTCATTCCCAAAGAATCAGGTTTTCACCGGGTACACCATTCCCCACCTTTACTGCTTTCTATAATGAAGTAGCATAGAGTTTAGTCACAAATAACTCACGAAATTTTCCTAGTGAAAACTGGGGCAGAAAAATTTCGTTCATCTATTTATTTTGGTGTATGAGCAGGTTTTACCTCGAAGCACAGGGTTCGAGATGTCCAGAAGAAGAAGTCTCAATTTAGAATAAGAAATGAAAAGAAAAGAGCTAGAATCCAAATGCAGAAGCAGATAAAAGATGTGGACCGTTCAAGATATGACAGAGGCCACGAGCATCACCTTTCCTGTTTTAATCAAAAGAAGTTGTAGAAGAATGAACCAGTACCTGCACCTAGCGAGCATCAAGGTTCAGATCAAAGTATGCATGAAGAAGCAATCAAGACTCAAGATCAAGTTTCGAAAAACGTATAGATAGGAGTCTTGTAACTCGTAGCTGATAGGCTTGTTTAGTTTCTTTTTTATTTTGATTTTGGTGTAATAAGAAGTTCAGCAAGCGACAACAACAGCAAGAGTAGCAACAACAGTGAAATCACAACTTCTCTGGTAGTCCCAACTACCAAAAACTTCCAGAACTACACTGACCTGATTCCTTCATAGCCAAGGATATGTAGGCAACCTTTGAAGCAAGGTCGGTCAAACTTTTTTTCCAAATGCTTCACACGGAGTGTCAAACGGGCAAAAATTACTCGTAATTGCTCACTTTATCTTTGCCCAAAAACTCTTCATGTTCTCGAGCAAAGAGGGGTAGCTGTGAGCACGTAACTTTTGTCCTAAGAAAATATTCCTACAAGATCTATAAAAAACTAACTTTTCTTATTGATTTTGATTTTTGTATAATTTTAGAAATTTCGTTGTCTGCATTTAGTTGCATTTTTGTGCATATTTAGTATTTCAAAATCATAAAAAAAATACCATAAAAATGTCCAATTCTTTATTGCATAGCACTTAAAATTTTACTTGCATTTCTAGGATTTAATCACATACAAATTGCTTAATTGATAAATGAAAATCACAAAAAATATACACTAGCTTTAATCAATTAGTTTAATTAATTAGTTTAAGTGTTAATTAGGTCTTTGTTGCAAAATAAATGCAATTAAAAATAATGTGGCCAGTTCTGCCAAAACTAAAGAAGGAAATGAAGAGGCTCTTTTTGTTAAACTAGGCAAAAAGCTCAAGAGCCCCAAATCGCTAAAATAGCTTAAAAGCCCAAACTCTGGTCGCGACCCGTCCAACCCATTCCCTATACCCGGTCCGCTCCATCACTGACCAAAACTACACCGTTTTGGTCACACTCGATCTCAGCCATTGATAGCCCCTCGATCCGATGGTTCGGAACTCGTCTCTCACCTCCCTATATAAGTGTCTAAAACCCGTCTCGACCCCTCCCAAAGAAACCTTAGAGACGCCCTCATCTCCTTCACCCTCGATCTCACAAGCCGCCGCCGAGAATCGCCTCATGGCAGTAGGCCATCTCCAATCCACCCCAAATCACTACCTCATAGCCTTTGTCGTTTCCTTATCCCTAATCCCTAAATCA
This sequence comes from Nicotiana obtusifolia, assembly GCA_002018475.1. Taxonomy (NCBI): domain Eukaryota; kingdom Viridiplantae; phylum Streptophyta; class Magnoliopsida; order Solanales; family Solanaceae; genus Nicotiana; species Nicotiana obtusifolia. The sequence continues at coordinate 48,693 of MCJB01048398.1, read as the reverse complement.
TTCTCTCCAAAAATTCCTACAACTTCGCAATTCGACTCGGAACTCATATTAATCGATCGTTCTCAACGAGAACAATCGATTGATGTTACTTTCTATTCGTTTCGAGAAAGTACTCGGACCCGTCGGTCGACGAACGCTACCAAAAAGCTCATTTCGTTTTGATTAGGTAATATTCGTCCTTTTTTTTTTCTTCTTCTCTTTCTTCTCTTGTTCTGTTTTTTTTTTTTAGCATAATAGGTTTTAACAAATAATCAGTTTTTTATTTGCATGTTAGGATTACTTAAGTATTTGTATTTTAGTGTTAAAAATTATTATTTTTATGTTCGAAATTGCTCTGCACTTTCTGTTTTCGGGGTCAAATGGAGACCTGCCTTGGTTGATAGGCAGGCCCATTAGTCTCGAGGCCGTAAGTACACACTTAGGTGAGTCGAGGATTTTATTCAAAAGAAATTAAACTTTAGGGGGACTTAGGAGTAAGAATAAAAGAAAAAGGGCTCGAAAAGAAAAGGTGTAACTGCCAACAGGGCTGCTGGCAATGTTGGTTATGAAAATATTCCTTCTCTTCTGACGGAGCCTGATTTTGCGCTGAAATATTCCCCTTTTCCCATTAGACTCTCTCGAATCCAGCCTTCAATATATAGGCATGCTAATAGAGCAGACAAGGGAGGGATCCCTAAGAAAGAAAACTATCTGGGAAAATAAAACTTAGCTAAAAGAGAAAGAAAAGAGAGTGGAAATTATAGAAAAGATTCTGCTTCAGTTTCTAGGATTAGGAGTAGCTTTCTAACTGTGGAATTGCTGGATTTTAGCTGCTAAAGTCTGTTGTTCTTTTGGCTGCTGAATCTCTCTTTCAATTCTGATTCCTACCTTATCCAATCCTTCTATTTTGAATTCTGCTTCTAGGTATGTAGTAGCTTCATATGTAATTCTTCTTTGAAATATATGAATGATAAATGAATTGTTAACTTCATGACCCTGCCTACATCTATATGTTTATAATGTCTCCTGTAAGTTCTGTTTTTATTGGTCTGTGAAACTGCCTGTTTGAGTTGAAATCTAAATTGTAATTGCTTACTGTTTCCTATTTATATTGTGCTGTTAAGAAACTTGTTTGCTTGAGTTAAAACTTAACATGTAATTGCTTGCTGCTTTAAAGATTCTATCTGCCGATCTACTGTTTGGTTAGTCCCTGCTTGGTTATGTTTAAATATTATATTGAAAGAAGGTCACTTATCCTTTAATCTGGAACTTAGCTTGGTAATTGTCCAGTTGATCAATCAATGTTTTGAGGGATATTGTCTAAACTGAAGTCAGTCGGTCCTCAGGTTTGATCAATGATTGATCAAACTTGAAGATTGCAAGACTCTATGCAATGCTGTAAGGTGTGGCTGATAACCTCATTCTTCTACAAGCAGTAAAAAGGAATTTAGAATGTAGATATAGGTGTATTCATATAGTTGTCTTAGTTCTGAAGTTGTATTTGATAGGAATAGCTACTGAAATGTACTAAGTCTAATTCCAGCATGATTTGAATTCTCTGTCTATTATTGTAGTTAAGTATACAGCATTATGAACAATATATATTTTGGAAGATGTATTTGATAGGGATAGTCACTATAATGTACTAAATTTTCATTCAGCAGCTTTGAATTCTTTGCCTATTATTATGTTTAAGCATGTAGTATCATGAATGTCATAGATTTTGCTGGAATTTGCAATATTTACTGGTATTTGCCTGATTTTGAGCTAAATTGGGCGTAAAGTAAGCTGGCCCAGTTAATTACCACAAATATGATATGCAGAAGTGGTAGGCGATTCTAGGCTTTGATCCGGAGCCTATTAATCCCTGCTCATGCCCAGTCTGTTTTCACGAAATGGGTTATTAAACGCTGAGGGCTTCATATTTAGCCCAAACCTGCTCATGCCCAGTCTGTTTTCGAGAAATAGGCTAGCAAACGCTGAGGGCTTCACATTTAGTCCAGGCCAGTTCATGCCCAGTCTGCTTCTCGTGGGCTGGGAAATGCATTAAGGGCCTCGCGATTGGCCCAAGCGCGCTCACACACAGTCTGCCGCAACGTATCCAAATGTAACATAAGTTTTAGAGTTATAATCTTTCCTGTTTAGTTCAATGAATCTGCCAAGAATCCAAGACTAATCCTGCAAAAAACCTCCATAAATTGTAGTCCCTCACAGCAAATTACCGAGTAATTAGAAAATATAGTTCTCAAATATTGTAGTTTGCTTTAGGCGCGTCTAAATAAATCATCATGACTATGGGTACGGTTCCCGTGACATAGTTAATGATATGTAACTCCCAATTCAAGTGCGCGTTTCACGTGACTTGACCACAACTTCACATAATAAACATGTTGTAAATCGCGGGTGCGTCTCATGCGACGTAATTTGCAATATGTACAAAAACGGTAAGTGCCCGACATCGCGACTTATTCAAACAAACTCCATAAATCCCCAAAGTAACTGAAACTCTATTAAAAGCGGTTAGAAAGTTAAAAATGAACAATAGGTTTACAACAGGTAAATCAGATAACTAGGCCAAATATTAATTGTTAAGCGACCGTGCTAAAACTACGGAATCCGAAAATGCCTAACACCTTCTCCCGGGTTTAACAGAATTTTTTACGGTCTTCTGTGTTCGCAGACCATAAATAGAGTCAACTTTTCTCGATTTGGGATTTTAAAATAAACCGGTGACTTGGGACACCATAGTAATTATTCCAAGTGGCGACTCTAAATAAATAAATAATTACGTTTCGAATAATGTCACTTTAATTGGAAATACTCCATATCCCCTATCCTCGGAAAAAAGAAGGTGTGACAATTCCACCGGTTCACTTTAATTGATTTTTTTTATAATTTTATATATATTAAGAAATTTACCTTTTAGCATTAATTAATAATAAAATTGACCATATTAATTTTAATTTGTTTATTTAAAATATAACAAATATTCTTAGACTCTTACTTCAAGGGCAATTTTGAAAAAAAAAATTAATTTTCTTTTGATATTATAACTCACAAAAAAATATTAAAAAATCAAATAAAGTGGACCGGATGGAGTATAAAATAAAAGTCACAAATAAATGAAATGGTGAGAGAGAAGTGAAGAAAAAGCAGAGGCCAAAAAAAGAAAAAAGAAAAAGCAGAGAATAAAAAGGGGACCGGACCGGACCGGATGTTGACAAATTTCATGTCAGTGTTTGTTTAGAAGGGTCGTTTGTTATTGTTGTGAGAACTCAGAAAGAAGATTTCTTATCTAGCCTAGGATCTCTCTCTTTCTCTTTCTCTTTCTCTTTCTCTCTCTACCGAGAAAATAGTTTACACTTCAGAAGAAGCTCTTTCTCTTTCTAAAAAATAAAAGAACTTTCTTTCAGAGAGAAACAACAGTGGCCCCAACAGCAGAAGATCAAAATCTCCAATCTTTTGTTCAGTTTCATTAGGATCTGCCCCGGCTTCTTCAGTGGTGTTCCCACTTTGCTCTTTCCTTTTATTCACTTCATAATAATAATAATAATAATAATAATAATAATATTATTATTAATCTCCAGTATCAATTCTCCATCATTCTTGATAAAGAGGTGGTTCCAGATGTGGGTCTAAGGTATAATCTTCTTACTACTTTTGTTTTATTCATATTTGACTTTAACTCCAAGAAACATAGGATTTCTATTTTTGTTTTATTCATGTAGTAAATATTTTAAACAATTTGTTTATAAAATTATGGGTTTTGTCATTCAAGAAATTGAGTTTACACACTTTACTATATTATGTACAGTAGGCTGTGAATTTGATTAAGTTCTTGGATTTTATAAGCAATCTTTTATATAATGGTCTCTTTTAGCTTCTATTTTTTTATTTATTTAAATTTTCACTCGTTTTGGAACTTCTAAATGGATAAAGATTGCAACTTTCCTAGCTTATAAAGTAGTTTTTCTTGGAATTGTAGCATGCGAGCTTTCAATTCATTTATTGGTGCTAATCACTAAGCTTTAGCCCAATGCCTCTGGACTTATTTTGGTAAATTGTTGTATTATTTCTTAAGTGATTAGGCATTAAATGTTATAGTACCTTCCTATTTTTCGTTTTGGCTGTAGGCTTTAACTTGACGAATTAATGTTGCCATCATTTTTGGATTATCTGATCCCTGTTACCACAGTTTGATTCATTCTGCATTACCTATCATAAGGATTTTCTAGCCAAGCTACCAGTAAAATGGAAATGATCGACTTCTTAAACCATCCAATCCATTATCTAATGAAAGATTGTGTGTTTCCATTAGGTTATGAATATCCAGTAATTGGAGTTAGGGTGTTTGGGACTGAGGTGTAGTTGTTTGTTTTAGAGAGTTTTGATTTCAGTGTTTCTGACATAGAAATGTGCTGTGCTATCAATGTACTTATATAGTTTTCCACTTCTCTTTTTTCATATTGAAGTTGTTGGAGATAAAATTTACTACGGTTAAATTTTAAGCATGTTAGCCGAGGATGGTCATAGGTTACATATACCCATAGCTTTTAGGCACAGAAGTTGGAACTTAAAAGCTATGTGAGAGTTGTATTTCGTTTCTGCCGTTAATAGCATATGTTGAATGTGAAGTAATCCTCACATATATTGTATAGTAAGCCAGTTAACATATGCCCTCTTCTTTCTGTCCCCATCAATATATATTGCAGTTATGCTGCATGCTGATACGGATGCTACTCTGCTTCTTAGATCCTTGTGGAAAAGATATAGTAACGTGAAGCAATTCGAAACAGCCCCTTGCAGAAATGTAGGGTAAGGCTGCGTACGATAGACCCTTGTGGTCCGGCCCTTCCTCGGACCCCGTGCGTAGCTGGAGCTTAGTGCACTGTGATGCTCTTTTAAGCAATCTAAAATATTTTATTTTTTGCCCTCTCAATATTAACTTACATTCTTTTATGGAATGCCTTAATAAAGTTTTATGCCGTTGGTGTTTGTTGTAATGTTTTGGGTTCGTTGTGCGTGCATATGTAGATATATAGGATTTTAATGTCTCGCGTCTTATTTCCTTTAGGTTGTCTTTTCAAACTTTTTAAATTCCATTAATGGGTCTCTTAGCTAATTTGGACTGATATCTATTGAAGAAACCTGAAGGTAAACAAATAGATAATTTCAAAATTTTTAAGTGTTAAACATCATAATCAGTGAACAGCTTGGTTTCATTGAAGTCCTTATGTTTTCTGCTGTTGGCAGGAATGGGAACACAAGTGCATAATAAAGGCTACTTGCCAAGTCATTATTCCATGAGGGACCTTAGTGAGGATTCTAACAGTAGTAGTTGGCCTCTATTTTACGGAGATAAGACCTTCACAAATGATCAATATTATAATGGTTTCGTGTCGAGGACAAAAACGGACGCGTATCCAGGATACAATAAGGATGTCCTAAAGCAGAAAATACTTGAACACGAGTCCATATTCAAGAATCAGGTAATTTGATTCTAGTTGTCGATCTTTAGTTTCTATGATCAAAGGCTTTAGTTGATTTTAATCAAAAAAGGAATCTTTAGTTTTAAGTTTGGTTCTACATCTGGTGATTCTTTGATTTCTTTTTCAAAAAGGAGTTTAATTCTACATCTGGAGCTAACAGTGAGACCGGTTGTATTCTCATTCTCCTTAAGTTGTGGCATGTTTCTGCACAAAAGCAGTCCTTGGTCC